>VMDR010019393.1:0-18376 GCA_007922815.1 Macrotus californicus
TGAGCATCCTGATTACCAGTGTTTTGAACTGTGCATCTGATAGGTTGGCTATTTCTTGGTCACTTAGTTGTATTTTTTCTGGAGCTTTGATCTGTTCTTTCATTTGGGCCATTTTTGTTGTCTGGGTGTGCCTATTATGTAGTAAGGGGCGGAGCCTTAGGTGTTCACCAGGGTGGGGCGGCCACGTCGCTGCGTAGTGACGCTGTTTGTGGGGGAGGGGACCAAGAGGGAACAATGGCGGTTACTCAGCTCTCTGCCGGCCCTCAGTGACCCTCCGCGCCACCCACAGTCAAATTGGGCCCTTCTGGTGCTGGTTCTGGTGCCAATTCCCGGTGGGAGGGCTTATGTATGCTCCAGGACCCTGTGGGTCTCTCCAATGAGCTCTCCTGTGAGGCTGGGAGTTTCTCCCACTGCTGCCGCTTCAACCCCCACAGGAGTTTTCATTCAGAGGCTTTGAATCTTTATTTCCCTGAGCTGGAACTCTGGGTTTCAGGGTCCGTCTTGCTCCCCAGTTGTTCCTCCCGGTTTATCCTCACGAGGGGGTGGGACACCCAGTCTGCAGCCGCCACTTCTCCCGGCCAGCTGCGCCTTTCCCGGATCCGCCAGCCACCGCCCCGCCACGTGAGTCCTCTCCGCCCCTCCTACCAGTCTGGAGGTATGTTTCTTAATTTCTTGGTTGCCGGACTTCCATACAGTTCGATTTTCTGTCAGTTCTGGTTGTTTTTTGTTTTAAAATTTGTTGTCCTTCGTTTGGTTGTGCGAGGAGGCACAGTGTGTCTACCTACGCCTCCATCTTGGCCGGGAGTTTAGAAGCAGTTTTCTTAGCTTTCTGCCCACAGTGGCCAGACAGGTGGCCGCGCATCTGGAGTTCTTACAGCTCAGCACAACGGCTGAGTTCTTACAGCAGCTCAGAAACAGTCCGGCTGCCTCGGGTTCATGTTCAGCCATGGCTCTTCTCCTGCCTCCAATTACGACACTTTCTTTCAAACTTTGTTTTATTACATAATACAAAACTGGTGCAAGTCAAAGATCTTTCCTACAAAAAGGGTGATTTCTGTGTGTGTGTGTGTGTGTGTGTGTGTGTGTGTGTGTGTGTGTATATATCTCCAAATAAATGTCCTAGTGATAAAACAAAATTCTTCCTTCACCAAGTATCTTCAGAACAGTAAGCTTTTACATGCAGGTGGAGAACCTCAAAATGTGCTTCATCCTCTGGACCTGCACATGGATTGCCTGGCCCACACCAACCTGGTGAGGCGGCCCAAGGCTTTGTATTTAAAAGGTTTCCAGTAAAGTTCTTTTTCTCCCCCAGCTTTATTGAAATATAACTGACATACAGCACTGTATAAGCTTAGGGTGTACCAGTGATGATTTGGCACAGGTATATATTACCAAATGTTTACCACAACAGGTTAGTAAGTATAATTTCGTCGTCATAGTTACGGTGAGAACTTTAGGGTGTTAACTCTCGTGGCAACTTTCAAGTGAATGCCAGCAATATAGCATTGCTAACCGGAGTCACCACACTAGATCCCCGGAACGTACTCATCCTCTAGCTCGAAGTTTGCTCCCTTTGACCAACATGAGGAAAACGCCACTCAAATAAATTATTTTAAAGGCATGATTATCATTATTATGAAAACTTAGTACCACTTAACATAAATGGACTTGACCATGAAGATGTATGAATAGTAAACAATGCTCACCCTTTAGCCACTTAAATGATCACAGTTAAGGGACTGGAATTTAAGCTGTTCGTATTGTAGATGCTAAAGATAAGGTCTAGGGAGGCTATGTCAATGTCACACAGTGTCACACAGTGGAACCATGTCTCTGCACTTCTTCACTGGGGCACCCCGCTGTGGCAGCAGCCCAGGCACTTGGCAAAACTGACCCAGCCGGAGGAGTCCCAGCTAATCCAAAGTAAAGGGCTCAGATTTGTTAAAGGAGTCTAGAGGCAAATTAGAAAACATCGATTGCACTTTCTTCCTCTAGAGTGAGAAATTAAATAAACCAAGCAAAACTGGAATACCCTAGCCGCAGTGTCGAAGGGGTCTGCAGCAAGGCCCAGCACAGCACTAGAGGCAGCGGGTCCACCTACACACGGAGTCACAGACTCCATCAACCAAAGCCTTTCCCAGGCTCCCACAGACCCCACCGCCACAAGCAGGGCATGCCTGGCTGCACAGGTGTGGGTTTCTTCGTGAGCCTGTGCTCACTATGTATGGCAAGCCTAGGGAATCTAGGGCCAAGATTTTAAGCATCTTTTGTGGTTCAATTCTCAGACCATACCCTGCCTAAGGTTTTCTTAGTCTTCTCCCCTTCACTGATTTCTCCGTTATCTAAATTTTACCAGAATTTCTGGATAGAAGAGCTTTGAGGTGGCAAGCTAGGTGAAAGTAAGCACATTGATTTTATTTAGTTTACGTGCTTTAAATGAAAAAAAAAATCTCAAAGTTTCTAAGAGTGCCTTTATTCATACTTTACAAAAATTGAGAACTCAATTGTCCATAACAATTGTCCATATTATGATGTGGAAGATGTGGTGGACCTTACAGGAGCAGGGAGCCCTTTCCCTGGGCTGTCACTGGCACCTTTTCTGATCTCCTCCTTCCGGCTTTCGATGGAGTCCAGTGTAGCACGTGCAGTTCGTCTGCTGCCACAGGATATTTACATGTTAACAGTTGCAATTTTATCAGAACTTCACAAAAAGTATGTAGCTCCATGAGGACAGGGACTCAGTCCTCATGGACACCATTATACCCAGCACCTTGAACCACGGTAGCACATTGTAGGCACTCAATGTTTGTTGGCTGGATAGATAGAGAGATGGATGGATGGAGAGATGGATGAATCAATGAATCAATGAATGAGAAACCTCTGGCTGTCAAACTGCTTTACAGAAAGCCATCCTTTCAATGGGTTAAAGAGGATTAGATAACGGAGTTCCAGTAATTACAGAGCTCGATTTTCTACAGAAATGTCAGTGAGCTTTTTGTAGATAAAAGAGAAATCCCAAGCATCAGTAAGAAAATCCAGTGTTTTGTTAACATGCAGCTCAATATTAAGGGTCTTCCCCCTACCGCCTCCAACCCATCATGCTGGGACCAACATCAGCCCAGTGTGATCTACACACGGGCAATCATGTAAAAAGTCACATGAAGCGCACTACTGGGCTACACTTGGAGCAGCATCTTCTTCTAGGAGTGATACTAATTCCTGAGGAAGACTAGATCATCATTCACAGAGGCCATGTGTATCAATTTGCTTTATGGAGACTCCAATTGCAGGAGGACTATCTCTATTTTTCTGCTGCAGTTATTCTTTACCAATCTAATTCCTCAATTAGAGGATAAGTAGGGGCTATATTTTATAATCATCTCTGTAATGGGAAAATCATGTTTTTGTCCTCACAATTAAGTGATGCTGGTTTTAGCCCTGTGTTACTGCTGAGGATTTTGAGATTTTGAGAAGTTAATGTGGCTGAGGTCATGCAGCTAGTGAGAGAAGAGGGTGGAGAGTCCAACCCAGACATGATTTTCAAGCCCTTGCTCTTAAGCATCTTGCCAAACCTGTTGTAGCACTCACAAAAAAGTTGTAGGTTTCTATCAATGCATGTTCCCTGAATCCTATAAATACATCATAACTAAAATAAGGTGGAAAGGGAGAGGTAAGTGAGTGGTAGGGAAGGAGGAAGGGAAGGAGAAAAAAACAGAAAAGCCAATTTGGAAGTAGATCTGATTTGATTCTTGCTCCTTCTAACCCACTTCTCAAAAGCCAATTAGCTGTTGAGTGGTTTTTACAGTTGCACACTATATGCCTGACTACCAGCCAGGCTCTGATGCAGAGCTGGGTTATCTATAACCATAAATGCAGTTTTTCCCCCACTTCCTTAAAAGAAAGAAAACATACCCACATCTACCAATGGGTACTGTTATCAAAATGCAAGTCCTTATTTAAAAACAGAACTTTACTGGGCAGCAAATATAGCCAAACACAAATAAGGAGAGGAGCAACTGGGGTCTCTGTCCTTGAGAAAGTAATTTTAATACCCAGATGGCACAAAGGTGTTCTCCTGCCTGCCAAACCCCAATGATTGATGATGGCTGCCAGGAGCCCTTTGATGCGGACTCTGTGCTTGAATCTAGGCTGAATGGGTGAATGTTGTTGGTTATCAACATCAGCCGAGGCACAGGCTGGGGAAGTTTCTAGCACAATGCCTACACGGAGTGCACACTCAACCAATACTGTTTCCTCTACTTTGAATTAAGCCCTAGCGACCTCCACATTCACCAGAGCACCAGAACTCAAACTTTTCCTCACCTGGCATTCTCAGCACAGATGACAACCTGAGGATACACAACAGGCATTGAGAAAAGAAGACGGACTTTCCCTGATGGGCAGAGATCAATGCACCGGTGGTCCTGACCAAGCCTCCTGACCTGCATCACCAAATCCTATTGGCAGCGATTAGTGCCCTATTATTCCAGCAAAGTCCTAAATTCCTCCTCATAGTGGTATGACATTATCTGATTGGGCAGGACTCTTCGTGGAGTTCGACTATGGAACAGTTATTTTTTGTCCTGGGAAACTTGCTGACAGGACTTCTTTGCAAACCCAAAAGCGTGAAATGCTTTTCACTCCGTCGAGCGGTGTTCCACATGACACATACTGATTGAACCTACAGAACCCTGCGGGCTATATAAAGAACCTCCGGCTTCCCACTGCATATGCTTCACATATCCCTCCCAGTGTCACCTTGGCAGCATCCTGGGGCTGTTCTCAAACAGTTAAATAAGAATGAAGACCCATTAGGAGCTGAATAGTTGTCCCTAAACTGGAGAGCTGAATTGCTTTTCCAGACTCCTGAAGGGTATTCTGACCTGGATCCATCTTTGACATGCTTCTATGAGCCTTGATAGCTTACATAATTGATAGTCACTCATTTCCTGAACAGCAGGTGACAGAGATCAAAGATGGCCTCAATCAGTGGCACCACTGAACTGCTCTGGGAATGGCTTCATCTCCAGACACCCTTTCCTGGCATTGTAATTTCCTGGTACATCAAACCTAAATCAAATTCAGGCTCACAATAGGCCACATAAACAGCATCAGCCAAAGGAAGAGTGTCAAAACGCATTTTCCCCTCACCCTGCCCTGCAATTTCCTCACCTTGGGATTACATGTTAGCATGGTCATGGCTATTATTTCTGTTGCAAGTAAAAATAAGATCAGCCAGTCAGATTCACTGAGAAAACATCCCTGACATTTACCTTGGTGCATCCAGAAAGCTTAGCTCATCACACTCTGTGAGCGCAGGAAATAAGAGTCCTGTCTCCTTGAAAGAAGTTACTCGAGGCAAGGGGACAAATCATTTTGGTAGGAAAAGATACTGTCTCCAGGTGTGTGTGGGGTGAGGGTGGGGGGCTGTCTGCATGGGACTTCCCTACTTCAAGACGCTCAGAGTTCGCCTTTTGAAGTCTGGTTTCTGAACAAGAAGGCTGAGACATGACCAATTTAGTATGGTCCCCAGCACACAGTAGGCACTCAGTAAATAATGAATGGTGGGAGGCCTCTGCAGCCAGAAGATTCCTTATTGACAATGTTCTAGAAAATAAGCAGGGGAGAGAGAGAGTTGACTACTGTCCTGAGGAGCAACAGACCTGAACACAAGCCCCACCTCTTACTTCCCAGCAAAGGTCAGTCACCTCATTCACTGACACTTAATTTCCTTGAGGGTAATTTGAGGATAAGGAAAAAGGTCTGGCTTCTCTTTCAGAAATGTTGGAGGTGATCTGCAAAATAGGGATCCACTAGGTAGGGTCCATTTGGTTGATAAAGGAGTCCCGGCTTGAGAGCCAATGTTAGGTGTCCTCATGGGACTACAGTAGCTCTTCACTGCAGACACAATGTGCTGTCCCTCTGTGTGACTCTTACAAAAGGTGTGAGTCACTAATTCCTTTAGTGATTGTCAAGTTATTTATACAAGAGGGAAAGGAGAAGCTACATTGTTAGCCAACAGATATGTGCATATTCTAAGCGCCCTTGGACAGCTAACCCAGCAACCAACAGATCTAGGAGAGCCACACTTTGCTTTCTGATTTAACCTGTCAGATACAAAGTGAGATAAGCCAACAGTAGGAGGCCCTTTAATAACTCAGCTCTGCCGTTAGATGCCTTGGGGGTCCAAACAAAGAATTGAAATTGTATGTTGTAGTTAATTGTGGTAAGAACTCTTAACATGAGATCTACCTTCTTGACAAAATTTTAAGTGTACAACACAGAAGTGAAGTCTTGCACTTGCCGACCTAGTTTCTGGTGCAATTCCACATCCCTCCCATTATTGGGCCAGGGCTCTCCACCCCTGATAATCAGATAAAGAGTTGGTGGTACTTTAGCTCATCTACTAAACTATCTCAGACTTTGAGATAAATATATAAGCTGGGGATTTTTGCAGATTTTAGGGACGCCACCTGTTACTCTGCACTGGATCATGTTGCTTTCCCACCACACCTCCCCAGTCTCTACCCAGTTTCCTTGCTGGGAAAATGGGGCAAATAGTACGGATGCATCTTGGGTTCTCCTTTGAAACCCTCTCTACTTCTAACATACTGAGTTTTTTCTTTCCATTCAGGCTGTGCTCACTTTGGCCTTAACTTCATCAGCCCCATCTCTGAGGGCTCCTTCTTCTAAGTGGGGACTTTGCTCCCCTAACTCCCAGAGTTTATTCCTGTATTATTATTAATTAATCATTATTAACTATTAATTATTTATTATTTCCTACCTTAGCTTGCTTCCCTGGCTCTTAGAAATAAAAGTGAGTTTAGATCCATGCAAGACAGAATCTGTCATGTTCACTTAGAACAGATCCTATGTAGGCTCATGATATATATTTGCTGGATGAATGAATGAATGGAGCAAACGAATGAAGACACATACAACCAGCCTGTATAAAAATCTTGGGTATTAATAGTTTTGACAACTGGGATTTATTTTAAACCCGTAACTGCACTACAAAATTACCCTTCATCAATCAGACACTGTTCTGAAGAATTCTATCTTAAGCGCCTATATCTCAAGTAATTATACCAAAATGGTGTTATTAGAGCTAGCTCAAGAAAATTATCCAGCAAATGAATGGGATTTAAAATTTAAAAAATCACCTCAAAAAAGATTTCTAATTACATAGTTAAAAAAAAATTAGCAGGGTTTCCATCCTGACTATGCCCCGCATTTCACAGAAAGGCTCGGAGAGCAGCAGCTCCCATGACCAGCTGACCTGCTCTCAGCCATGCTAACGGCTGGTACTGCAGAGTCACCGAAAGCACTGGCCCCGCAGTCTGTGCTCGTCAATGAGGGGCCTAGGAGAGCACGTGGCCTCTCCACGCTTCCATCTCTTCATCTCCCAAACGTGGATAATAGTGCCTAATTTGAAGGGATGTGGTGAGGATTCGAGGGTATAAACCATGTACAGTGCTCTGCACAGTGTCTAGCACATAACAAGCACTGTCTAAATATCAGCCATTCTCTGATTACTTATAAAATGCTTCTCTCTCAGTGGCTAAGATTTGTCATCTCTCTGGCAGGGAGTCACATTCCATTCCTGTGTATTTGTTAACTAAGCTTCATTTAATGTCACTGGCTCTCCTCTTCCAGGTTCTGCTGACCAACCCCAAATAAAAGTCTAATTTTATATATATCTATATATATATACCTATATATAGACACACTCACACACACACACACGCGCGTGCAAAACTAGGTTTACAGTTGTGAGTACAAGAAGCAGAGTTTATTTCTATATTATTATTTATTAATTATTATATTATATAACTCTACTTTTGCCCTCCCTGTATATCTCATATATATAAAACAATATGTGTATAAATATAGATATATATCTATAAAGCATACACACCCATGCTTGTCACCTCTACAATGCTGTGAGACCCTAGAGGGTGGTGACAGATGAAAATAGCTAAAATTTGTGGAGTGCTTACCGTGTGTCAGACACTGTTACAGGGCTTTGCATATACTAACTCATATCATCCTCACAAGGTTGCTTAGTCTAGTGGTTAGGAATACTCCTGGCTTATCAGGAACACGATTTTAGTCAAGTTACTTAACCTCCTCACACACAAAACAGGAATAACAGCAACAAAACATGTGCAACTATTTTAAATATTAACTGATACATATAAATGGCCAGAATACGGCCAAGCACACAGTATACATTCAGTATATTTTAGCAAACTTTACCTGAGTCCATTTTAAAAAAATTAAATGATCCTTTCTCTATGAATTAAAATCCATCTCATTAGTTACACATATAAACAAACAAAGTTCACCTTTCTTGTCGGAAAATGAGAAAAAGAGGGTTAAAGCTTGATATAAAAACCTGCATTACTGTTGGAGTAGCCGGGAAAACAAAGGAATGGTCATTTATGGTCCAGGATGACTTAGTCATCTTTCACCTGTCACACCCTGGGGAACCCTCTGATAACTGGCTTAAAGCTGTGAATGATCTCATTTGGGTATAATGAGCCTATGGACAGAACTGAGTCAGCCAAGCCCATTAGCAGGGAATTTATGCACATTTGTTCACTCCACAAACACGTAGAACGTCACTGATCGGGCACTGAAGGACCCAGTAGTGCACAAAACGAAGCCCCTGCCCTTGGCAGTTCACACTCTTAGGGAGGCAGGCAGCAAACAGGTGAGTACATCACATGTCAGGTAGTGATAATACCACATTTAATCAGTAAATTTCCATTTGCAAAATTACCTGTTCCTTAAAATACTGAAGGCAGAGGGGAAAGATTTAAAGACTAAAACAGTTGCTGAACCATAATAGCCCGTAAGGTCAGCTAAGTCAGCTCCTTGCCCCCAGTCTTCTGCCAGGATGCTGTGATGAAGCAGAAGAGGTGAAGAGAAAAGCCTCAGGCACAGTGGAGGGAGTGTGTGTCGGCTTTCTCCATTCCTGCCAGGGTGGGAGGCTGGCCTAAGCCTAAGCACGCTGGAGAGGGCGGAAGTGCTTTCACGACAGAACAAGCCCCAGCTTTGGCTGTCAGCTTCTGCATCTCTCCTCAGGCCCCAGTGATGCCATCTGACCTCCAAAGGCCGGCTCAGCGCAGCCAGATCGCCACAACTCGGTCCTGACCTGGGGTGGTGAGACTTCTAGAGCTCTGCTCTGACATCCAGGGCCAAGTACCAGACCCCTTTGACCATTTCTGACCTGCACACATGCTCTGAAAAGTGGGCTTCCTTCCCGTTCATTAGACTTGGTTCCCAACCAAGGATACACTCCTAGTGACAAGGTTCCTGTTTTATTCTCTGTACCAAAGCCCACTCTGGTCACCTCCTGAGCACTCCAGTACCCCTTGGAGTAGGGGTTAAGTGACTTTGTCATGTTCCTCTTACACAGTCTCTCATAGAGCCCTGGGTTGGGCCGTGCTACCTATAGGCAACCTTTCTCAGCATTTTCAAGTTGGGCCAGTTTCTGGACTGCCCACTGATGACATGCCTGCCTTGTCAGGATGGAACCCTGCCACAGTGACTGATTGCCTGGCCCATGAATTCTGCTCTGTTGCCATGGAGCTCCTGAAATCTCACTGTGGTTGCTCAACAGGATTTCTGCTGGGGCAAGCAGCTCGGGCCATCACGCAACACCCTACCTGTGTACTGCAACCATTAAAAAGACAGATCAGTATACTTTCAGGCTTGGCTACTGCAGCAGTTAACACCAAGCACCAAGTAGTTGTATCAGATTGACAACTACAGTCTTCCTGCCACTCCTGTGTAAAATCAGCCAAGAATCAGATCTCCCTTCATTATGCTCCAAACATCTGCACATCTCTATTATCAAAGTTTATGATTTGATGTTTATATGATTATTGGACTAATGTCTACCTCCTCTACTTGATTGTAAACTCCATGAGGGTAGGGGACATGTCTGCTTTGCTCACACTCTACCTGCTGAACCTAATGGAAAGTTGGATCATCAACAGATGGTGGTCTCAGGTTCACTGGCACAAGGTTCAGCCTTGATTCAGCCCATACATGAGCTGAGTTCAAGATCAACCAGCTTCAAGGCAGAGGATCTCAGAGTCAAGCTCTTGCTGAACATTCTTTTCTATTCTCTTTTTTCAGTTACAACCTGGTGATCTCATGAAGACACTGCTTTCCCTGGAAGATTCTCAAATGTGGCTAGCTTTTTTTACCACAAGCCTTGTTTTCCTGGACAAGGAGGAACAGTAGGTATCTTCCTTATTTCTGGAAGCTCCTTCCGGATCACTCCTTGCTCCTTAAACCTCTGCAGCTTTGAAACTCACCTTATCACACTATATATTACCCACTGTGCCTCACTGTTTTAGTCATTCAACAACCTCTGTCTCAGCATCATTCCTTGGGATCTGGGTCCCTCCCTGCCATCATAATCCTGGATCATTCTACATGTAGATAATCCTACTAACACCGTGACTCCCAGTTCTTGTCCTCTGATGATCTTGTTCTTGCCTCACATCATCCACTCGGTCTTATCCTCAACCTTATCATGACCTATAACTACATCCTCTGTGAACTCAGCAGAGGTGGGTGATATATGGGAAGTCAGGTGCGCATTACAACCAACAACTCAAAACACTTATTTAACTGTAATAAAGCCACTTAGGTTTATACTTAGCCAACAAAAAATCAGGCTAGAGTAAGAGAAATCAAAGAACCAAGAGTTTCCATATATTGTATTTCACAAATAACTGTAGCTGAGCTGTGTAATATGCTTCTAGTGGAGGCCTTTGCTGCCAGGCATAATTTAAGAAGAAAAATCTTTCCAAAAATGTGCTCTATTATCCTGAGATTAACTAATTTGGGGAGTAGTTAGCATTGTAAGTATTGGTTGACAAATCTCTCATGAGCTGTTGTAGTGGATGCTTGATTTTTTTCCAATGACATCTATTCATCCTGTGTCCCATAAAAGATTTTTCAATATCCACCTCTCCTCTGATCTTGACTCGCTGGGGTTCAATTGCCTCCCTGATCCCCCAAATCCAGGCCATGAGATCACAACCTTGGTTTAAGGTCACAGTCCCTTCGTCATAATAACTGGTTGTGTGATGGGAGGGTGAGCCAGTAGGAGTCAGTGAAGAGTTCCACTGGGTTTCCAGGAAAGACGCTCTCTGCCACCCTGCAGGTGGCAAGACATGGAGCTTCTGCATTCATCTCACTTCAGTGAGGGAGAGCCTACCTGAGAGTGTGGCCAAACCTAAAGAGAATGCAAGGATGGAGCAAGGAAGAAAGTATCCTGGTGTTGTCGAGCATCTAAATGAAACTGCACACTTAGACTCTCAGTCATGTAAGCTGTGGCAGTCAATGACATATGTCCCCACAGTGTTTCCTCTTCTTGAGCATTCAAGAAGACTACAGTTATCAGCCTCCCTGGGGGTAGGTGGGGTCTATGAGACTAAAGTCGGGCTAAGGAAATATGCTTAGAAATGATATAAGCTACTTCCAGGCACTTTCCTAAAAACGTCCTATGAGATTGTCCAGTAGTTTCCTCACATCTAGCATCCTTGGAGGTGTTCCAGAAGGTACAGGGTACTGTGATACAAGAACCTGGGTGGGGAGTGAAGCTGGAGGCAGTGTCAGGGAAGACTCTTTGTGGGAATGACATTTAAACGGTGACCTGATTTGCAAAAATAAGCAAGCAATGAGGCTACCGGTGAGAGGAGAGGAAGAAAGGACATTCCCAGTAGATGAAACAGCTAGTGCAAAGGCTCTGAGGGCAAGACAAGGCCAGGCACACTGGAGGAGCAGAAGGGCAACCAGTGTCCCTGAGCTTATTGACAGCAGGAGGATGAATGAAACGGTCCTGGAGTCTAGGAGGGGCCAGCAGTTGAGCAAGACGAAATGATGCCTTAGACCGAAGTGGTAACAATGGAGATAGAAAAAAAATGGGCAAACTCATGATATTTTTGGAAGCATCACAGACAAAACTTGCTGGTTGGGTGGAAATCAAGGGAGACAAAAAGGAAGAAAATCAATGATGTCTCCTAAGTTTTTGGCTTGAACAACTAGTTAGATGGTGATGCCATTTAATCTGATGGTGAGATGAGAAAAGTAATAGTTTTTTTTTTTTTTGGCATGTTAAGTTTAATCTGCCTGTTAAAGATCTATGTTGAGATGGAGATGATGATGATGATGATGATGATGATGGCGGCAGATACTGTTTACTGAGCATGTATTATATGCCAGGCATTCTTTGAGGTGCTTTGCATAGGCTGTCTCATGTAACCTCACCTCATGCCTCTGAGTTAGCTCTCCCATTTGTTACACACGAGGAAAGAGCTCAGGTTGGGTAAAGCAACTTCTCAGCAGTAAAACGGCTAATAAATAAATAAGTGGTAGAGTTCTACTTTATATGGCATGAGACCTTGTCACAAAGTGGGTCATATCTCCTAAACTAGAATATAAGACCCATGAGGGAAGGGCAGTATATTTTTTTTTATCCTCACCCGAGGACATTTTTTCATTGCATGAGGGGCGGGAGGGGCGGGAGGAGGGAGAGATGGGGAGAGAGAGAGAAACATAGATGCAAGAGAGAAACACTGATTGGTTGCCTCTCACATACACCCTGACTGGGAATGAAATCCACCACCTAGGTATATGCTGTGACCGGGAATCAAACCTACAACCCTTTGGTCCACTGGACGATGCTCCAACCAACTGAGCCATGCTGGCTAGGGCTCTTTTCATTGTTTACAGTCCCAAAGCACTCAGCCAAATGCTTGGTACTTAGAAGATGCTCAGTCAATATTTGTTGCTGGATTTCATCACTCATGGAAAAAAAAAAAGCAGATGGCATGAAGCTAGGCCCCAACAGAAAGGGCTTTCACTTCATTTCTCTTTTCTCTGCTCTTTCACTTCCCTACTCCCTAGCTCCATGTAACAAGGAGATTCTGACCCATTGGTTCACCCTCCTCATTCACAAGCATTTAGAACACTCTGCAGAGGGGTATGTCAGTCCCTCATGACAGGATTTGGAGCACAAGTCATCAGAGAACTTGGTGGGAGGGGTGGTCTTAGCACACAGCTTTCATTTCTTAGCTCATTCAGCCCACAGCTTTCAGCCAGGCCTTTCAGGTTATTAGGACAGTCTTTGGTACATTAAAGTTAAAACTCACTTTGTACCCACCCCCACCAAACTCAGGTAGCTTCCAGAAAGAGCTGAAATCATGAGCAGAAAGATCGGAGATCCTGATTGAATCAGATTCGAGCAATTTAAACTGGGATTGGCTTTTCTATCTCTTTCCTTCCAAACACTTTGGGTCAATTGTCTACTTGATGAAATAGGAAACGAGTAACTCAAAACACTCACCGTATCCTCCACCTGCAATTTTAAGAAAAATGAGGTTCCTGCACCCAAGATGAAGATTATACTGCTTCTCAATAGAGGAGCACAAGGAAGTGGCCTGGTGGGAAAGCCCAGGGGACAGGCTCATGCTGCTCTCTGCTTTGGATGGCCCTCTCCTTTCTTCCCTGGACTCACCCCTGTCAGTCCCTTAAGCCTCAGCTCAAATGTGTGGCTCAAGTGGTCTTCCACTGTGTTTTTGTGCCGGTACTCATACCTGTCCTGAAGTTTTAAAAACAATGTGGTGTGCCATCAATCTTTCTCTCCCTCACAGACTATGAATTCCTCATGGAAAGGGACAATTCTTAACCATTTTAGAAACCCAAGGGATTAGCCCAGTTCAGTGAGATACAGCGAGGTTCAAGAGAGAGGGATTGAACTGAATGGTGGGCAGACTGGCATTGTGTTGCCAGGGGAATAGGCACCTGTGGACACAGGAAACCTTGGTGCTAGTCCTGGCTTTGAGCTGACTCGCTGTGTGCTGCTGGGTAAGCTCTGTGCCCTCTCAGGGTCTTTGTTCATCAGCTAAAATAATGGGGCTGAACCAGCGCAGCTCTGAAGGCCTCACAGCTCTGGAACTGAGTGATGTTGTGTGCACAGATGGGAAAGCAACTGAGGATAATGCATGCATGCAGCTGGCTCTACAGGGCCTTCGCCATTCATCACAATTCTCCAGTATGACAGAATTCCTCCCCAAACAATCTCAAAAGGATGCTGCACATAATGAAGGAGAAATAACCACCCTCAATTTCCAGACAGAGAACTGTGTTCTAATGTCTCTAATTGTGTTCGTCCTTTTCCAGCCAGGTGCATATACATGCTTCCCCTGGCTTCTTCCCCACCCACCCCTCCTCCCTTCTCCAAGGTGCAGGTGGGCAGGGGACACACCTGGGTACCTGATGAAAGTGGGGTCCTGCTCCCTGGCATGCACTACAGGCAGCTAAACAACACAGAGAATGTTCTGCACATTTTAATCTCCAAATCTGGTTCCAAACTCACCATGAAGACCAAAGTCCTAAAGAATGCTGGGTGCTTTCAGCAGAAAGTTTTGTCAAGTGCAAATCTGAACTTTCCCATCATTGCCATGACTCCAGGAGGGTCTCTGTGCTTCTGTCCCAAACTCTGAGAGTCAGTGAAAGCTTTCACGTGATACCTCCCTCCTGAGGCCAAGGCAGAACACTCAACCTATTAGGCTCCATTTTTCTTAATGCTTTCAAGATAGAGCTTCTGATCGGAAGTCCTGATGTCTCCTGGTGAACTGCATTCCCCTCTGCCTCCATGTGCTTTTCTTCTTTCCTTCTCTTTAGTACTTTCTTTTCTCCTCCTTCTTTTTGTATGCAGGCTTCTCCTGTGGATTCCTGAATCCACAATTAACACAAAAATTTCCCAGTGGAGTAACACTTTATTCTTTCAAATATAGATGGCTCACAAATACCCTTAAATGTCTTGATGTACATGATGTACAATCTCTTCAAGTGAGTGCACTCCTCGAAGCTGAGGGCTATATTTGTCATTAATAAGACGTGCCCAGGGCCAATACGCCTGGTCTGCCATGGGTGCTCACGTCTCCTGACTTTGACTGGACAGGTGTTTTTAATGACAGTGACCAGTTCTCATCTTACTTGATCAATGCTGAAGCTAATTTTATAGAATTAATACATTCTAACTGGGTTACATTTTCTTGCTTGTGTGATTTTTTTTTGTACATTCATTATTTTCAATAATTAGAAAGCCATTCACCTAAATTATCCCTAAATTTTAGAATGCTGAACAGGAAATAAAGTCCCTCCATATCATTTTATATAGCTTTATTCATGTGAATCCACAAAGCTTACTGTTTCTGTGCCAAAGAACGTGGTTCCTTAAATAAGCTTTTCTTTTTTCTGTTAAGACTAAAATTGTCCTGAACCTAAAAAACAAACTGTAAATATGACTGTGGTCCATTAGTAGGGCCTGAAGGTTTTTATGTACATAGGAAGGTTTTATCATTTTGCCTGCAATGAAGAAGTGTTATAAAATGCCATATAAAAAGCTTACTAGTCATTCAGACCGGCAGAGTAATTATCACTGTCAGAAAACTCTAACCTACCCGCAATGTCTATCTCTCATAATATCACAGTATTTTACAAAGTATTTAAAATACAAAGCTAAGGGTCTATATTTCTATTACTTTTTAAAAGTTTACCCACTAAAAGTTAAACAATAAACTGCATTTCTTCCTTCTTATCACAATATTTGGGGATTGATATACATACACTGTGCTTATCTTTGTCTAGTCACATGGCCTTTTCCTTCTACATTTGGTTTTAACAGCAACAACCACGCTGTCATGCACGTACACTATGCGGTTGCTTTGATAGGAAAACATGTAGTATGTGATATGTTACTTGCTGGGATCTCATCTAATTATCATCAAAAATATTGAAAGAATTATAACCATAAGAATGATCAAACAATCATCAGTAAGGGAGCAAAAAGAACAGGCAGGAGCCCCCCAAACAGTGGTGAGCTGAGGTTCATGTGTAAGCAGGAAATAGATGGAGTATGTGTTTCAGAAAAACCACAGGAGGCTCACAGTGCAAGCACATGCCTGAAGCACAAGCATTATTTTTATGCACCAGTTTAGAAAACAATGGAGTGGAAAACAAAGGTTTGGCCATTTGCTGCAAGGAGATTTCAAATGGGGTCAATTCTTTCATACTCTTATTGGTTCCAGTAAAAACCAAAGCAAAGAGGGCAAGGATTTAAAAAAAATATTAAGCAAATACACAAAATACACACTTACTTTTGAAAAAGGAAATCTTTTGTTTCACTCACTCTTTCTTACCCCTGAAGGACTCATTACTTAGGAAAAGAAATTCTGTTCAGTGAAGCTCTCTTAAATGACTTCCATGGCCTTGGATATTCAAGTCTTAGTTCACTCTCAGTTGTTTCCACGTCGGGCTGAATATGTTTTTAGTGCATTTGTGCAAGATGTAGGTGCTGGCTCTTCTAGTATTAAATTCTGTAAGTGTTCCTGATTTATGCTCAGGAAGCTTGGCCCTCTCCTCCCCTGGGTTTACCACACCCCTGAGTCCAGACACAGGCGCATTTTCCTGTAGGTTCTGCCCATCCTTTCCCCTTGTAAACAGCCCCTGGGATTAGCTGAATCAGGTCAAGGCTGCAGCGAGGGACGAGGGACGAGGGTGGTGCTTCTCACACTTTAGTGTGCCTAAGATTATCTGGGTGGGGTGGTCATTAAAATGCTGATTCTGATGCAGCAGGTTTGGGTGGGGGCCAAGAATTTACATTTCTATTAAGCTCCCAGATGCTGCTGCTGCTCCACAAACCACACCTGGAGTCACAAAGGAACCTGGGCGCACCCTCACGTCCCCATCTCCTCTGGTGGGCCAGTATCAAGCCAGCCCTTGGACAAACGGTCCCTCCCCCTTACATACCTGGATTGGTATTTCCCATGGAAGAGGTCGTCAGATGGAAGAGAGATCGAGGGGTGTGACAGGAATCAGGAGTGGGAGGAAAGAGGAAGAGTGACAAAGTTATTTGGATGACATTACGGAGGCAGGAGGTTGTGGTGAATATAATATGATCGGGCATGATAACAATAATATGTGATTATGATTTGACTGGGGATTATACAGTATATAAATAACATGATTGGGGATTCTTGGTGAGCAAAACACTAATAGGACAGGGTCATCTAACTGACAGCCCGAGGGGTTCTGGAACGTTTTCCACCTGCCATTTTCAGCTCTTTTCTGATGACCAGGTATTACCCAAACCAATCCTTTCATACTTTCTTGTGGGGAAACTGCCTTAGAGCCTGACAAGAGGCCAGACTCATGTGTTGCTGTTAGTCATCAGGCAAGTCACCCAAGCTCTCTGCACACAAATTTCCTCACCTGTCCCACAGGAAATCAACAGCTACAGCTTAATTTTAAGGACTAAATGAGATGTGTGATCTGACGTACTGAATACAAAGGTTGGCACAGTTCGAGGCAATTGTTACAAATATCATTAATAATAAAACACAGGTTCTATGTACATACATTATTACAGTTCACTCTTGAGGTGATAATCTGGGCAATCAGAAGATGAAAAACTAAGGCTCAAATAACCCGTGTACGAGAGCTGTCACCGCGTGCCCAGGCGAGGTTCGTAATGCTGCCTTTGGCCTGAGTCTAGCGCTTAACACAGAGCAGGCAGCAACTCAAAGAAATACTTTGAATATTTAATGTGTTCAATACATATTTAAATAAATGTTTTCCATGAATATTTAAATAATTAAATATTTAATACTTGAAATCTCCTTTCTTTTCCCTTCTGGTTTGGTTTCCATGGGGATCTGTACTTATGGGGAACTTCAAAGCATGCTAAAGAAAAGCCACATTGTCCTCAACTTCTGCCTTCCTGCTTATTAATAGAATCAGAGTTTGTTAAAATGGCAAAGACCTTTGATATTGTCTAGTCCAACCTATACTCTGGTGCTTGGGGCTATGTTACTCTCTCAATAACTACGTGAGTGGCTCTCAGATTCAAGCGCCACTTCATGTCCATTTCTGGCACTCTGAGGGTAGCATAGCTCCTTATCTCTCACGCAATAAAGGGTATGGCTGGATGGTGCTGTCTCCCTTCATCGCCAAGGGTATGTTTTGTTTATTCATAGGGTCACAGATTAGTTCCAGACGGCTGAAGTTGCTAAAAGTTCACCAGCCTATGGCTAAATCTAGCCATACTCACACAGGGTTTAGACTCTCAGGGTCCGCAGGGCTGGTGGTAAACGATATTAATAGGATGCCTAAGGAGACATCCCAAGTGGAGCTCAACAATCAGAGTGGTCTGAGGGATGGCTCTATGTACCTCCCAGAAGCTAAGTTTGAGAAGACACGTTAAGGTCATGCATACCAGTTTTTTTTATTTTTTAATATATTTTATTGATTATGCTATTACAGTTGTCCCATCTCCTCCCCCCCC
>VMDR010019394.1:0-18371 GCA_007922815.1 Macrotus californicus
CCCACTTCCCTGATGATAACCCTCTGTGTGATCTCCATTTCTGTGATTCTGTTCCTGTTCTAGTTGTTTGCTTTGTTTGTTTCTGTTTTTGTTTTAGGTTCAGTTGTTAATAACTGTGAGTTTGTTGTCATTTTAGTGTTCCTATTTTTGATCTTCTTTTTCTTAGATAAGTCCCTTTAACATTTCATATAATAAGGGCTTGGAGATGATGAACTCCTTGAACTTGACCTTATCTGGTAAGCACTTTATCTGACCTTCCATTCTAAATGATAGCTTTGCTGGATAGCGTAATTTTGGATGTAGGTCCTTGCCTTTCATGACTTGGAATACTTCTTGCCAGTCCCTTCTTGCCTGCAAGGTTTCTTTTGAGAAATCAGCTGACAGTCTGATGGGCACTCCTTTGTAGCTTACTGTCTCCTTTTCTCTTGCTGCTTTTAAGAATCTCTCTTTATCTTTCATCTTGGGTAGTGTAATTATGATGTGCCTTGGTGTGTTCCTCCTTGGGTCCAACTTCTTTGGGACTCTCTGAGCTTCCTGGACTCCCTGGAAGACTATTTTCTTTGCCAAAGTAGGGAAGTTCTCCTTCATTATTTGTTCAAATAAGTTTTCAATTTCTTGGTCTTCTTCTTCTCCTTCTGGCATCCCTATGATTCAGATATTGGAACGTTTAAAGACATCCTGGAGGTTCCTAAGCTTCTCCTCATTTTTTTGAATTCTTGTTTCTTCATTGTGTTGTACTTTAATGTTTCCTTCTTTTTTCTGGACCACACTATTGATTTGAGTCCCGTTTTCTTCCCATCCCTGTTGGTTCCCTGTACATTTTCCTTCATTTCCCTTATTGTCACCTTCATTTGTTTATCTAATTTGTGACCAAATTCAACCAAGTCTGTGAGCATCCTGATTACCAGTGTTTTGAACTGTGCATCTGATAGGTTGGCTATTTCTTGGTCACTTAGTTGTATTTTTTCTGGAGCTTTGATCTGATCTCTCATTTGGGCCATTTTTGTTGTCTTGGCACACCTGTTACGTAGTAAGGGGCGGAACCTTAGGTGTTCACCAGGGCGGGGCAACCCACGCTGCTACGTTGTGAAGCTGTTTGTGGGGGAGGGGTCCGAGAGGGAACAATGGTGCCTGCTCCGCTCTCTGCAGGCTTTCAGTGACTTTCTGAGTGACCCACTCCAATTTGGCCCTCTGGTGCTGATTCTGGTGCTGGTTCCCGGGTGGGTGGGTTGTGTACACTCTAGGACCCTGTGGGTCTCTCCAACGAGCTCTCCTGTGAGTCCGGGAGTTTCTCCTGCTGCCACTGCCTCCACCCCCACAGGAGTTTTCAATCAGAGGCTCTGAGGCTTTGTTTCCCTGAGCTGGAACTCTGGGTTGCGGGGTCTGTCTAGCTCCCCAGTTGTTCCTCCTGGTTTATCCGCACAAGGGAGTGGGACTCCCGGTCCACAGCCGCCAACTCTCCCGGTCACTGCGCCCTTCCCCAGTCCGCCAGCCGCCGCCCCGCGTGAGTCCTCTCCAGCCCATCTTGCCCCTCCTACCGGTCTAGATGAAAGTTTCTCCTTTAGTTCCTTGGTTGTCGGACTTCCATACAGTTCGATTTTCTGTCAGTTCTGGTTGTTTTTGTTTTAAAATTTGTTGTCCTTCTTTTGGTTGTACGAGGAGGCACAGTGTGTCTACCTATGTCTCCATCTTGGCCGGACCTCCTCATCACTTTCACTTTCTTTTCTTTTTTCCAATGTTGATACCAAGAGCACTCCCTAACACACTTCTGGCATTCCCTGCATCTTGGCATTGGCTTTCTGGTATGCAACCTGCCACAGTTGTTAGAAGTTTCATTATTAGCAGCCCTATAAAAAAACTACAAGTGAGAGTTTACAAGCAGTAATACTAACAGATGTCTACAATACTTTATGCATTACATTAATCTTCTCAGCAATCTAGAAAAGTCAGCAGGTACATGGAGACCAATGGCCTCATCTGTTTTATTATCTCACAAATATGAGATGCCCAGCATGAATGGGTATCAGGAAAATCCTCTTGTAGGCAATAATTACAAGATTTAGGATAATGATTGCAAAGCTGTTTCATGGACCATGAGGGCTCTGCCAGAAGTTAATAAATGTTCTGTTTTACAAAGTGGGAGTGATGCGCAGTCATACATTTTTGGAAAATGCTGGGTTAAAATTCTTGACTATAGGACATATCTGGTCCTTTAATATGCTAATATACATTATTAACCTTGGAGAAATGGTCTCATGTGCACTAGTTTTGAAACTTATTTGACTATAAAGTACTTATTACCCTCTATCCAGGCACTGGAGGCCTGTGGAAGATGGCATTGAAAATGCTAACTTAGATGAGGGGCCCATTAAGTAGATACCTCTTCTATGGTTACTTTATTTTTTTTTTTAATATTTTTATTTATGTTTTAGAGAGAAGGGAAGGGAAGAGAAGTTTCTCCAGTGAGGAAGGGAAGGAGAAAGCAGGGGAGAGAAACATCAATGCGTGGTTGTCTTTCATGTGCCCCCAACTAGGACCTGGCCCACAACCCAGGCATGTACCCTGACTGGGAATCGAACTGGTGACCCTTTGGTTTGCAGGGCCCTGCTCACTCCACTGAGCTACACCTGCCAGGGCCTGGTTACTTTCTTTCTACTTACTTCTTTCCACTTTTAAGAAAAAGGGCAAGGCATTCCAGGTAGGCTCTGGAAGTGGCACTGGGAGAAAAGTACAGGACAGGAAGGCTGTATTCTTCCAAGCCTCCCTAGCAGCAGAGGTGCAGGCAGATGGGGTGGTACCTGTGAGGTGTGAGACTGCTTCTAAATTAGGGAGGTGAGGTCTGAGCTCAGCTGGGGGGAAGTGGTCAGGCAGAGGACAGAGAGCATAATGGAAGGCCGAGGGCTTAGGGGAGAGAATGAAAAGCTTAGGGCTTTCTCCAGAGCCAGGTAGATAATTTCAGAGACACTGGCTTCTTGGTCAACCTCACTGAGGCTGCTGAAGGCATTGATGCTTTCAAAAGAGCAAATGAGAAGAAAGATGAGCCTGGGCAGCTCTGTTTCAGCTAGCTGTGGAGACTGCTCATTGCTGCCCTCCAGGGCTTTGTGCTCCTCCAGCCACAGCCTTTGACAGGAAGGCTCCTTGGAAGAAATTCAGGAACCAGTTCTGCTCTCTGGGCTTGCTACATCCCTGAAAACAGAAAGCCAGAGTTGGAGGACTGCCTGACTGTCTGATATTAGGGAAGAAAATACAAACCAACATTGAATAAAATCCCCTTGCCTCATATTTACTTCACGAATGCTCAATGATTTACAGAAATGGAGACATTAAAAATGTGGCTAATTCCAAAGTCTTATCAGGTGTTGGATTTATTTGCATTTGAAAATTAGGACTTCTGGCCAAGATGGAGGCATATGTAGACACACTGTGCCTTCTTGCACAATAAAAAGAAGGACAACACCAAATTTAAAAACAGAAAGCAACCAGAATGGACAGAAAATCAAATGTATGGAAGTCCGACAAACAAGGAGTTAAAGAAGAAACATTCATCCAGATCGGTAGGAGGGTTGGAGACAGGTAGCTGGGTGGAGAGGACTCTCGGCAAGGTGGCAGCTGGAGGACTGGGCGAGATGGTGGCTTGTGGACTGGGTGGCCCCACATCTGCATGCAGATAAACCAGGAGGAACAACTGAGGAATGAGATAGACCATGAAACCCAGGATTAGAGTACAGGGAAATAAAGCCTCAATGCGTCTGACTGAAAATACCTGTGGGAGTTAAGGCAGTGGGAGAAACTCCCAGTCTCACAAGAGAGTTCACTGGAGAGATCCAAAGGGTCCTAGAATGTACACAAATGCACCCACCAGGAATCAGCACCAGAAGGGCCCAAATTGATTGTGGGTAGTGGGGTAAGTGACTGCAAACTGGCAGAGAGTGGAGCAAGTGGCATTGTTCCCTCTAGGACACCTCCCCCACATACAGCATCACAACACAGCGACCTGGGTTGCCCACCCTGGTGAACACCTAGGACTCTACCCCTTACTATGTAATAGGCATGCCAAGACAAAAAAATGAGGCTCAAATGAAAGAACAGATCATAGCTCCAGAAAATACAACTAAGTGACAAAGAGATAGCCAACCTATCAGAGGAAGAGTTCAAAACACTGGTAATCAGGATGCTCACAGAAGTGGTTGAATATGGTCACAAAATACAGGAAAAAGGGAAGGCTATGAAAAGTGAAATAAAGGAAAATGAACAGGGAACCAACAGTGAAGGGAAGAAACAGGGACTCAAATCAACAGTGTGGACCAGAAGGAAGAAAGAAACATTTGATCAGAACACAATGAAGAAACAAGAACTCAAAAAAATGAGGATAGGCTTAGGAACCTCCAGGACAACTTGAAACATTCCAACATCCAAATCATAGGAATGCTAGAAGAAGAAGAGGAAGAGCAAGAAATTGAAAACTTATTTGAAAGTATAATGAAGGAGAACTTCTCCAATCTGGGAAAGGAAATAGACTTTCAGGAAGTCCAGGAAGCTTGGAGAGTCCCAAAGAAGTTGGACCCAAGGAGGAACACACCAAGGCACATCATAATTACATTAGCCAAGATGAAAGATAAAGAGAGAATCTTAAAAGCAGTGAGAGAAAATGAGAGAGTTACCTACAAAGGAGTTCTCATTAGACTATCAGCTGATTTCTCAAAACAAACCTTGCAGTCAAGAAGGGGCTGGAAAGAAGTTTTTCAAGTTGTGAAAGGGAAGGACCTACATCCAAGATTACTCTATCCAGCAAAGCTATCATTTAGAATGGAAGGACAGATAAAGTGCTTACCAGATAAGGTCAAGTTCAAGGAGTTCATCATCACCAAGCCCTTATTATATGAAATGTTCAAGGGACTTATGTAAGAAAAAGAAGATAAAAAATATGAACAGTAAAATGACAACAAACTCACAGTTATTAACAACCAAACCTAAAAACAAACACAAACTAAGCAAACAACTAGAACAGGAACAGAATCACGGAAATGGAGATCACATGGAGGATTATCAGTGGGGGAGTAGAAGGGGGAGAGAAGGGAAAAGGTACAGAGAATAAATAGCATAAATAGTAGGAAGAAAATAGACAGGGGGAGGTTAAGAATAGTATAGGAAATGTGAAAGCCAAAGGACTTACATGTATGACCCATGGACATGAACTAAAGGTGGGGGAATGCGGGTGGGAGGGGGTGATCAGGGGGGAAGGGAATAAAGGGGGAAAAATTGGACAACTGTAATAGCATAATCAATAAAATGTATTAAAAAAAAAGAAAATTAGAATCTCACACTAAGTAGTTTAACTTGTGTAGTACTGTTGGGGCCCTGGCCAGTGTGGCTCGGTGGTTGTAGTATTGGCCCTTAAACAAAAGATTGCTCGTTCTATTGTGGGTCAGAGCACATATCTGCTTGCAGATTCATCCTCGATCCAAGCACCGGCATGTATGACACCCAGTCTAGACACCTATGATTCCTGGTCCTGTCCTGGTATGGATCCCTGGTCTGGGTGTGTAGGGAGGTAACTGATTGATGCTTCTCTCATATCGTGGATGTTTCTCTCTCTTCCTTCCTCTCTCTCTCTGAAAGAGCAAATGAAAATATCCTCGGGTGAGGATTAAAAACAAAAACAAAAACAAAGTACTGTTGGGGAGTGGAGAGTAAATCAAGGAAAGGAAGGTGGCTGATGAAGGGTGTGTTATTGGTCAGATTCCCATTGTGGGCAACTGAGGCTCTATCCTAATGGAGATTTTGTGAGACCATGTAACACGACTCAGAGTGATCCTCCCCAAAAGGCAAGGAAGTTGCGGTGATTAATCCTCTAAGATTAGTCATATCCTTCATTAACTGAGGGATGCTCTTGAAAGCATTAACTCCTGGTAATTCTAGATTGTCCTGTGTCGGGGTGGAGAGAAAACTTTCAGGTGGAGAGATGTCAATAGCTGCAGCAGAATGTAGCAAGGACTGGAAGGGTGAGCACTGAGGGCCACTAACTGAACTGGTGTTTTGCTATATGGAGTTGGCAAATGAGAAAACTCCATGCCTCAGTTTGCTTGTGAAATGTTTGACAATAGCATTTAGCTGATAGGTTGTTGTAGTGATTAAATTAAATGATGCTGTAAATAGAGCAGTTAGTAGTTTATTACTATGTAACAAATGACCCCAAAACTTAATGACTTAAAATGACAACAATCATTTATTTTAGCTCACAGTTTGCATAAATAATTCGGATGGAGCTCAACCGGGGCAGCTTAATTTCACTCCAGTATATCTGGGGCCTCCGCTGAAAAACTTGAAGCCTGGAAACTAGAATCTTCTGAAAGTGTGACCAGGGCTGACATGTTCATTTCCACGATGGCTCGGACACATGGCTGGCAAGCTGATGCTGGCTCTTGGTTGAAGTTCCTCTGCACATGGGCCTTTCCAGAAGTCCAGTTGAGTGCCCTCACAGAATAGCAACCGGCTTCCTCCAGAGCAAGCTATTCAAGAGGCCAAGGCAAAAGTCTCAATGCCTGTTATGGCCTAAACTCAGAAGTCACACACTGTCCCTTCTGTACTATCCTATTGGTCACATGAGTCAGCTCTGGTTAATGATGTGAAGGGGCTACCTAAGAGCATGGGTACCAGAAAGCAAGGACCCTTAGGGACCATCTTGGAGGCTGGTCACCAAACAAAGTGACAGGCATATAGAAAGCCCTCAGTAATGTCAACTACTATTTTTACTCTAAGAACAAAAGAAAGGCCCTTGGTAAAGATTCTAGACAGGTGGGGAACCAAGAGCCAATTCTCCCTTCTGGTGTTTGTCCCACTGCCCCCAGCCATTCTTCTCTGGGGCAGACATCTTATTCTCTGCTTGATGTAAGGCCTCATCTCTAACCTTGACCACAACCAGGCAGGTGGTTCTTGACTCTTAACAAGCACCTCAGCAGGCAAAGTAAGCAGAGGGTGTAGAGATATCCATAATGCTATAATTAAGCAGAGAAAGGTGCCGACTGAATATCTGGAGCCCCAAATGTCCTCCAAGGGGCAGTTCAGGTTGCACAGAGTCTATTAACTAGAATAACTTTGAAAGAAGGATTTGCCAGAGAGAAGCCAGCATCACCATAGATCACCTGCAGGCAGCCATGAGCTGACTACATCCACGCTCAATAGTTTTAAACTGAAAGCTCTAAGCCAAATATTCCAGCCTGAGTCTAAATTAATGATGAGCATGAATGGGGTCTGGCACCACTTCCCTCACAGAGAGGTGGACTTTTAATGATTTTTTCATGGCATGCTTTTGGTGCCATTTTCTGTGCCAGATTCTCAGACCACAGAGCCTTTGATAACAAGGGTTCCTCACCATTGACACATGTGAAGTGAGAGTGTGATGGATGGAGGGTGAGACTATGCCTTTATTCTCTGTTTGCTTTAGTGTCACCACCCCACGGACACCTTCCCAGTGTCTTCCCCATTCACAGTAATCTACCCTAAAGGACACATCCCCTTCATTCAGAGTCATAACATGTGGTCTCTCCCAATGCCTATAGCTGATTGGTTTTCAATGGGCTCTTGACTCATCTTGGGTCTGTAAGAGTCCCTTCCCTGGGAGTTTTGAAGTGGAATCCAGTGAGAGAGAGTCATTGTCCTGAAGTATGTGGACCTTTAATGTACACTCCTGGAAGTGGTGAGAGAGCATCTTTCACCTAGAAGCATATCTTCTGAGGAGAGAGGGAAAGAAAGAAGCAGACACGTAGGAGCAGAAATGAGAGATAGAGATAATTTAGACTTTCTAAAGGCTAGTTCTGGTGCCTTTCTTACTTTACCTCTGAGTTCTCAGGGAAACCCCTATATCCTTGCAAATTCCCATTTTCTTCCTAAACTAGTAAAAATTGGTTTTCTATTACTTTTATAATAGACTAAGAAGTTTGACAAATTATTATGTCTTGATTTTTTAAAATGTAACTGTAGTAATAAACAATCACACACATATGCACACACACAAAATGAGAGGTACTTGTTTGTCCCCTCTCAAGGACTGTCCAAGTTTTGGAGTCCTGGAGCACTGTACCAGGGAAGAACGGTACAACCTTTGGCACACCCAGTGCCTGGGGAAGGCAGATCATTCTCCATGAAAGAAATGAGCCAGGAGAGAGAACTCCTTCTGAAGGGATACCCTCTACCCAGCTGTATGATTTTTGGGATCAGAGTATATGGGATCACTGGGGCTGGATTTTTCCAATTTTTTAAGAGAGGAGGGAAGTTCAGACTTATGGTAAATTTATTGATTTGAAAATGTTACAAATTTAAAGAATTTAAAAAACACCCTGCACACCAAACAGGACATATCTGTGGGCACTGTTCAGCCAGTGGTATCCAGCTTCAAACCTGTGCTCTAGGACTCTAAGGGAGATGGACTAGGACCATGTGTAATCAGACAGGCTGAGCAGGAGGAGGTGTGGCCTTACTCAAGGAGACTGATGATTTTGGGGGTCGTAGTTTTCACTAAAGCTGGGAAGGGATTGCTACATTGAAAGTGGTGCTAGGAAGGCTAGACACTAAACACAATGGTCTGAACGTATCATCAAGTGTCCCTTGCTGCCAAGGCTGTTGTAGGTGGAGAAGATCATTGCGAGGGGCATTTCTGTGGCCCACTCAGAAAAGCAGTGTCTGATAAGTGATGGAGAACCTGAATTTGACAGCAAGATCATAAAGCAGAAGTGATCATAACATTAGGGAACCCCATGGACCAAAGACCAGATTCCCATTCATTTCCTAAAGACAGGGTGAATCTGAGATTCTTAAGCACAGAATGCAGATGAGTCCCACTGATGTCTGACAGAGGATCTCTAGCCAAGCAGGTAGGTGGTGGATTTAAGTTAATTAGAGAAACATAAAGAAAGATGACATTTCTTAACCTGCGAATTGATGTGCAAAGTAACATTGCTTACACTCACAACCAGTACATCTCATAAAGATACTGCACTAAAACCTCCCTTTAGAGCTGTATCAGTTAGGGTCCTACTCTAGGTATCTAAAACAGAAGCAATTTGCTTTGCAGACTCAATCCACAGGAGGTGGTAAAGGCTGAGAAAGCATTCAGGACTTAGAGAGGTAGCCCATCTCAAAAGCTGGAGGGACACCAAGAGGAGAGGTGAGTGGAGTCCAGGCCTGGGATCACCTAGGAGAAGTTGAGACCCCAGCAAGTCTGCTGGCAGGAGTTGGAGCCACAAAGGGAGTGAGAAGAGAAGCAACCGAGACATGACCTGAGCAGAGTATAGGGTGATATACCTTCGTTCCTTCCTCTTTCTCTCTTCCGTGTCTCTAAATGACTGAGTTTCAATGGAAATCTATAGGGAACTTATCCGTATGGAAGGCCGAATGTAGCCCAGCTCTGTCTGAAAACAGATAGGTGCATGTCTGCAACACAGGAAGCCAGAACCACGGATCAGTTCTCCCATGGGGAATCAGGCCTGCACTGTACCTAGGCTGCTTTGAGGCTTGCTCTTGCTAAAAACTCCCTCACTCAGAATCAGCAGCAGAGGTTTACTGTGATCTGCGCTAAACCTCCCAAGTATGGGTATAACCAGTTCAATCACTTTTCCCCTTTACATTTGCAAATGACCTTTCTCTGTGAAGTGATTAGCAACATTCTTTCCTTTGTTATCTGTAAATGTAACCACCCAAAGCAAACCTGTGCATAGTAAATGATGACCATCCTTGATGTAAGGTATCTAGAATATCAATAAAAGCCTGTCCAGGCAGGGGTTGGGGCCTTCTCTCTCACTTAAAGAGCGGCAACGATGTCCCTTTTTCTCTACCGGACTTCTGTAGTCCGTGTGAATTTGTTCCTTATTCATTGCAGCCATGGCACAAACATCCACAACACATGGACCCCGCAGGATGGCGTCCGGATCAGAAATCAGCTGAAATGGGAGCCTGGAAACACAATCTCTGAGTGCTAGCCTCCCCGAAACAGTGCACAGAGCATGGGAAGGGTGAGGCTTGGCCCTGGGGTAAAGAGGGTGAAGAGGGACAGAGCACCGTAGACCACGGAGAACATAGACCATATCAGAAGCATAAGTACAGAATGCTGACTCATGATTCTGGGACTGCTCCTCCTCCCTAGCTGCCCCTCAGTCCCACCTATATCATCTACAGATTGTGGTCAGGAGATGCACAGGTGGTGATGCCAATGAGGGTGAGGGGAAAAAAGAACAGTCATGGTCACTCCAGAATTATCACTTGTATATCAGGAACTATCTTAGAAGCCTTACACTGCTTACCTCATTTAGAGCAAGAGCTAGTTTTTGAGGACAATAATGAATGATATTGAGGTATGCATTTTTAGTACCAAATGACAGAAGTTATAGGGAAGGTGAGTTTCTTGGATTTACTGGCAATTTGCTTTCTTTAGGACCTAATCTGGTCCCCAAATGATTTTCATTTTGGCAGTTAGGGTCCTGAGCAACTTATCTAATCTTATCATCTATATCTATGACAAAAGACAAAGCTGTTGTGGTTTCAGAGGTATAATGTAGGGCTAAAAGAAGAACAGTCAGACATTATAAAATGTGTCATACACATATAAATATGTTATACACTCCCTTCACCTCCCCATGCTTTCCCACAGAACCTGATATATTAGACGAATAGTGGTTGACCATTTTAATTACAGGATATTGGTTTCTCCAAATTCTTAGAGTTGAAGAACACTGATGATTGTTCATGTCATCAGGTTGTGGTTGGAGTCCCTGGGGAACTGTGATGTATTGGCTTTGGGGCCTTTGCTTCAAATTCCTCTCTGTAAACAGAGGTCTGAGTTAATTGTATAGCATGGAGCTCAAAGTGGAATTGGGATTAGTTTCAGCCAATCCTGTTTCAAACCACTCCCCTGAACCTCTCTCCTACTTGGACCAATCACTTGAGGTAACTTTCACATTTTCCTCTGCAAATATTATTTTTCAAGCCTCAGTCAAGATCCACATCTTCCATGGAACTTTCTCAACTTAACCCCATGACACAATAGCACAAATCTGGCTAGCACTTACCATCCTCACCATAAACAAGAGAGCTTTATCAAATGACTAATACATAAAATGCATAGTACCAGGCATGGAAGTGTCAAAATGATATAAACAATAGTCTCTATCTATCCCTACCTGTGTTTACAATCTATTCGAGAAAATAAAACATTCATTCATTCACTCATTCATTAACTCACTCTGTAAACACTGAGTAAGTATAGGCCTAACACAAAGCCAGGTACTAAGAGGAGATACTATAAATCTATACATATAGACACTAAACGTTAAGCAATAACATGAGAACACAAGTGCTAAGTAACAAGTTAGATCATCATCCAGTAATACGTTATAGTTAACGAGAGAGAGAGAGAGAACTGGGTCTGGAACCCAGCCCTACCACTTAGAACTATATGACCCTGGGCAAGACTTACTCAGGGTTGAGAGGCAGATTTGGGTAGATTTTGTCCTCTCCTTTGTGCCTGACTGAGAAGGTGTATGGGGCTCCATCAACCCAGAGGTAGGAAAGCCCTTCTGTACAATAATCCATTTGCTGAGGGGGCAGGTTTGAAAGTTACCCTCCAAGAAGAGAAGTCTGTTTCTAATTCATACCATAAGAGCTGACAGAGTCCTCCATTTAACCTCTCTGAGTCTTAGTTTCCTTATCTACAAAATGGGACTCAATGCTGATTTAAAAACTTGTTGGTGGATTATATGAAATAACATATGATTTATCATGAGTCTTTAGTTGTTAAGGAAGAGAACCCAAATCAAACTGCAAAAGAAATAAAGAGACTGTGGTGTGTGTTGTTGGGAAGGACACAGTGGGAACCTCAGAAATAGAAGGAAAATTTGCAGGGCCAGGACCAGTTTTCTGACTAGAAATAGAGTCTTTCAGTCGGGGTTCAGGAAACCAGGAGCACTTCAGGTAATTCAACCAGAAAAGAAGTGAGTACAGGCATTAGGAGTGACAGGGCTGGAAGAGCAGAACTCAGAGGCACAAATGAACTTTGGATTTCAAGGCTGATAAGAAGGCTATGATCCAGGGTCCAAGGAGCCTTAGTGACTGACACCCCTGTTGTCATCACAACTGTCACTCATGCCCCGTGAACCTGGGGACTAGAGTCAGAAAATTTAATATGTAAATAATAAAAACACTAACTGTGAGGGCTCTAAAGGGGAAAGAGATTGTTATCATCAGGCCTCCTTTCCTGGGGATGTTCATATGAAAAGTCTATCCATGAGTGGTCATAGGCATTCTCCAGGCCACCAAGTGCAGGAGGCCAAAGTAGCCTTCTACAGGAGTCTCAAGAGAAAGGCAGTGAGACAAAGAGTGCGTCTACATTCTCACCTGAGAGCCTTTCCAGGGAGTGGGAGGGTATCACCTTACCCTCATCCAGCTTGGCCAGTGGCCTCCACCTTGGAAGTCACCCCAAAGTCTAAAAGGGGTGAAACTGAAATGGGATCATATCAAAGGGTGGGCGGGCAGGAAGTACATCCACATAATAGATTTTATCCCACAGCCCACACAAGTTTTAAGTGGGCTTCATTTAGTTTCAAAAACAGTTTTGAGTTATCTGAGCTTTAGTGGTTTCAATAAACACCTGCAAATTTGTTGCCGTTCCTTCCTTCAAAGCGTGGAGCCCAGTTTCCCTCCCTTTGAACTTGGGCCAGACTTAGTGAGCTGTGCTAAGGAAAAGAGTGTGGCAGAGGTGATACTATGTGAATTCTGATGCTGGGTTATGAAAGGACAGCTTCTGTTTGTCCCTCCGTCTCTTGGATCACCCACTCTGGACAAAGTTGGCCACTGTGTGGGAGGATGCTCAAGTAGCTCTGTGGGGAAGCCTCCTGTCAGCAGCCAGCACCATTGCCAGTTGTGTGAGTTAGCCCCTAGCATGTGGGTCTTGCAGCCCCAGTGAAGCCTTCAGATGATTCTAGACCTCAGCCTTCATCTTCTGTGCTTTGTCTAAATCCCTAGCCCTCAGAAACTGTGAAAGATAACAACTGATTATTGTTAAATTCAGGCATTAAGTTTTGGGGTTAATGTCATATAACAATACATGAGCCAATAACTTAACTCTACCTCCATACCAGCATAAACATTTTTACATGATTTTAAAATGTATTGAGGTCTCTAGAAATGCAACTACCAAGTAAATCAAGGCATAGTTATATTTTGTTTTGTTTAAAACTTTCTCAAAAGTTGTTCTGCACTTGAAAAATAACATTACCAAAAGCAAAGCCTCTCAAGGTATTTGATCAAAGCAGACACTGGTAACTGTATTTGCAGACTGGTGTCCACAGGGATTCTTCATAAATCTGAATATTTAACTGAACATTGTCTTACATTTCTTACATTTGAACTTTTCTGTAAGTTGTAAGCATATGACTCTTCATTATGTCTCCTAATGAATCCATGCCTGAACACTTACATACTGAAATGCATATGATATTATAAATAGCAGTTCTTATATTTTTATCTTTTATGTTAGAGTTGGGCTATTATATTTATTTTTTAAAATAATATAAGTAGTTCATATTTTAAAAATAAATTTCATTCAGAGTGATAAAGGGGCATTACAAAATATTTTTTAAGGAAAAGAAGGTGACTTTCAGACAACTGCTAAAGAATATTTTATTGATTTAGGAAATTAAGATCAGTTGCTCTCCTGACCTTACATACACATTGTTTCCCTTGGTCTTATTACATGAGCCAAAATGCGCCTTCACACTATTCTCCACATAGGCTTGTTTTTCTCTTTCCTATGCTGTTTCCTTACTTCGAATACCCTCCTTTCCCTTCTATATGTTAGAATTCGACTAATCCCTGATATAAATTCATTTAACAAACAATGACAGAGTGCCTCTGTGGGTCAGATCCTGAGTACGCATCACAGCTCTGGAAATCAATGACACACAGGTGCTGTGAGGTCCCCTGATCTATCTGGAAGATGAACTTTCCCAATGGCAGGAAAGTGATGATGGAAAATGCTGAATGACCATGCAGAATTAGCATTGATCAGTTCATGTAGGAGAAAAACTTGTTTCAAGTTCTCCAAGCTGTAGTGGTTTTAAAATATATTTCCTAGAGCAGAGAGGTCCTCATCTTGTCCTGGCTGGAATGCCACACTGTCCCAAGGCCTCTCCTCATTCCAGCCTGAACAGGCCTCAAATTTTGGGAGCCTGCTCTATGTGCACAGGCCTGCTCTCTACAAACTAGACTTCACAGCTTTACAGTGGGGCCTTTCATCCCTCATCCCTGGAGTTTTCTGGTGGTGAGGCATTCTTGTATTCAGGCTGGGAACAAGCCAGAACTGGATCTTCTTTCTCTTTGTCTGCCATGTGCTGAAACTGGTGAGTTGAGAGAGAACAGAGTCCTTAGATCTGGTAGCCTCTAATGGAGGCCACTTGAATGAGCACTGTGGGGCAGCAGAGCAGTGGCCACCTCTGTCCTTGCCCTCAGCCCACCTGGCCAACAGCTCGACAGGGACCTTCACAGGGGCCTGCCCATGGCCAGTATCCAGGCCATCCAGCATGGCCTGCAGTCCCTTCTCTTTGTGTTTTCTTCCTTACTGACCAGAGTTTGAAAACACACATGCTTGTGAACATACAATGCAGCCACATGATAAACCTGTCACAGATGCACCCCAAACATACGGCAAATAGAAGTAGTCTGGAGAAGATGCTGCTGAATTTTCAAAACAAAACTGTGAGAAAATGGATTTTCTCAGAGAAGAAACAAGCAAAAGGAAGATCTCTGGCCCTACTCTCCATTCTTTCCAGAGTGTCCTAGAATCAGGAGGGAGCCTGAGGGAATGGCCGTTTCTTGCCATTGGATGGTACTCTGGAATCCTGTGACCTGGAGGGAGATGAAGTGTTTGGGCCTTTTGATGGGAAATAGAATCCCAGTTAGCCATCAGCAGACAGTCTGAAAATCCACCCTGGAAAAGGGAGTGGCAGCAAATGGGTTTTATGATGAGGGGTCAGGACAAGGCAGGCAGAGGGCAAAAGTGGCAGAGGTGAATCAGAGACTTTTAGTTCTAATTCAGATAGTAAATGATAAACCTGGTTAGTGCTTGCCATTGCTTAGAAGAAAAAAGTTTAAGTTAACCTAGTGGTTCTCAACTGGGGATAATTTTTGCCACCCACAGTGGACATTTGGCAGTGTCTGGAGGCATATTTGATTGTCACAACTTGGCAAGGGGTGGTGGGGGTGGTGTCACTTGCAACTAGTGAGTGGAGGATGGGAACCCTGCTCACTACAATCATTTTACGATTCCCCTGTCCCACAAAGGGTATCTGGTCTCAAATACCCAGGCTGATGAACCCTAAGTTAACCCAGTCATAATTTTAAGGCCTGCCTACTCAGGGGGCAGTTTCTCCACAGCTTCTATGATGAACTGACTTGTTTCCCAGGAAGTACTCTGATCTGCAGATGCTGTTATAGTTAACAGAGGAAGAAAAGTCAGCCCAAGATCTCCACTGCAACTTTCTTTTCCCCTGTGCTAGGTTGGATTTTCCTAGTAACAGACCCTGAGACAAGGTTTGAAGCACACATTAGGAAAGGAACCACAAGAAACGTTCATTGGGGAGTAAGGGAAGGAGACAGGGAAGGGGAAGATGCCAGTGTAAGGTGTGCCCTTAAGTAAGTTACAACCAAGGGCACTGGGAGCATGATCCTGCTGCAAAGTCTGGGAGCTGGTATAGAACGTGCACTTAAGAATTGACCCATGGGAAAAAGCACTCTCGGGAAGATGGCGGCGAGAAAGGTGGGAGCAGAATCCATTTCCCCCTGTGTGCAGGCGAAACACCTAGCCAATCTTTTGAGGAACAGAGAGAACAGCCAATGGTATTGCAGCATATATGAAGATTGGAGACCCAAAATTGTAGAGGACATTGAAAAATCACATGTGAGACAATAAAACCTAGAGCTGTGAAAAGACCAGGGTTAGACCCAAAGAGGGGTCATCCCAACAGCTGAGACAAGTAGATGGGAGCTGTGAACACCAGTACACCCGCTGGAAGAGGAAACCCACCAACAAAGGAACCACCAACAGATAACAACAGAAGAAGGTGAAGGAGGCAGTGGAAGCCACAGTAACTGAACTCAGGACTGATCTGAAAATACAACTAAACGGTGGAGAAATTACCCAGAACAAACAACTGAACAAGAGCGAGAGACGATCCTCAAAACCTTGTACACACAGAAGGACCATCTTCAACACAACCTGCCCACATTTGCACAACAGAATACAAGACGTGGTGGATGGAGTTACCCTCAGTTAACCAGCTGGAGGGAGGGACTCACCAAAGAAACACCCAATGATAATCAAAACCCAAAGACATACAGAGAGCCAACATTAACAATAGCCCAAGACCAGCAAGATCAGGAGATCAAGGAGACTTCACCACTGAATCTCACAGGTCTTCTACCATAGAGGTTCATACCACAAACCCAGGTAGTCAGAACAGATCAATTTAAAAAGCAGAGGCTACCAAGAAGAGTCTCACAAACAATGGGAAGACAAAGAAACAATCCCCAAATGAAAGGAAAGGAAGAAGCCTCAGAAAGAATGCTAAATGAAACAGAGGCAAGTGAACTATCAGATATTGAGTTCAAAGCAAGGGTTATGAGGAAGCTCAATGAGCTCACAGAGAATTACCAAAAACTACAGGGAAACTACAATGAACTCAATGAAAACTATATCAATATGAAAAAGGAAATAGAAATTATCAACATGAGCCAAGAGGAAATGAAGAATACATTTCTCAACTAAAGAACGCAGTAGAAGGAATCAAAAGCAGGCTTGATGAAGCAGAGGGTTGGATCAGTGAAATGGAGGACAAAGTAGAAAAAAACAGCCAGAAAGAGCAAGAAAAGGAAAAGAGGATCAGAAAAAATGAAGAGGGGTTAAGGGAAATGCAGGACAACAGGAAACATAATATTATCTGTATAATAGGGATACAGAAGAAGAAGAAGAAGAGCAAGGGATAGAAAACCTTTTTAAAAAGTAAGGATGGAAAACTTCCCCAATTTGATGAGAGAAAAAGTCACACAAATCCAGGAAACACAGACAGTCCAAATCAAGGGGAACCCCTTGAAATCTACTTCAAGACACATCATAATTAAAATGGAAAAATTCCAAGACAAAGAGAGAATCTTAAAGGCACCAAGGGAAAAAGGGGAAGTAACATACAAAGGAGCCCTAATAAGACTAGCAGCTGACTTCTCAATGGAAATGCTCCAAGCCAGAAGGGAATGGCAAGAGTACTCCAAGTAATGAAAGCCAATGGACTGAAACCAAGACTATTCTATCCAGCAAGACCCTCAATTAAAATGGAAGGCCAAATAAAGAGCTTCCCAGACAAAAGAAGCCTCAAAGAATATATCTCCTCCAAACCAGCTCTGCAAGGAATGCTAAAGTGTCTGCTTTAAAACAGGAAGAAAAACAATGAGAGAGGAACACAGGTATGAAAAAATGGCAATAAATAAGTATCTATAATAACCTTTAATGTAAATTGATTAAATGTCCCAATCAAAAGACACAGAATAGTTGAATGGATAAGAAAACATGACCCACACATATGCTGCCTACAAGACACCCACCTCAAAACAAGACCTACACAGACTGAAAGTGAAGGGCTGGAAACAAATATTCCAAGCAAATGAACAGGAAAAAAAAAGAAGCCGGAGTAGCAATATTCGTATCAGACAAAACAGACTTTGAAAGAAGAGCCACAAAAAGAGACCCAGAAGGTCACTTCATAATACTCAAGGGAAGAATTCATCAAGAAGACATAAACATTGTAAACATATATGCACCCAACATGGGAGCACCCAAATATATAAAGAAAACCTTGGAGGACTTCAAGAAAGATATTAACAGCAACAGAATTATAGAAGGGGATTTTAATACCCCACTGTCAAAAACAGACAGATTTTCCAAATAAAATATCAACAAAGATATTGTGGCACTTTAGAAATTTATATGAAACCATAGAAGACCCCGAATAGCTGCAGCAATTTTGAGAAAGAAGAACAAAGCAGGAAGGATCACAACCAGATATCAAACTGTATTACAAAGACACTGTAATCAAAACAGCCTGGTACTGGCATAAGAACAGACACATAGACCAACGGAACAGAACAGAGAGCCCAGAAATAAACCCAAATCTCTATGGTCAACTAATATTCGACAAAGGGGGAAGAAGCATAAAATGGAGTAAAAATAGCCTCTTTAACAAATGGTGTTGGGAGGTTTGGACAGCTACTTGCAAAAAAATGAAACTCGACCACCAACTTACACCATATACAAAAATAAATTCAAGGTGGATAAA
>VMDR010019395.1:0-18373 GCA_007922815.1 Macrotus californicus
TTTTCACTGCCTCTTACAGCCTTTCTGCATCCTGCCGTTTTCTGTCCTGGTCTTCTGTACCTAACCTCAGAGTGTAGCTCACGTCCTGCCTTCGTAGTAAGCTCCACCCACCTCCCCCCAGAATTCCCAGCATTGGTTTCTTCTCTACAGGGACATTACTTTGTGTGCATTTACATTCACTTAGCTTTCTGTTTATTACACGACTCCTCAGTTAAATTTTGTGGTTTTCCTATGTATATTCCCCATTTAAAATTTAATTTAAAAATATGAATAATAACTTCATGTTTCAAAAATAAAAATTGAAGTATTTATAGTGGAAAGCCTCACTTCCATTTCTGTCCCAGCCACTATTGCTGACAAGCCCTTCCTGCTAACCGCCTTTCTTATTTTCCTGTGTGTCTTTTGTGAATTTCTTTATGCAAATAAGCAGATGGTCTCCATACTGGTGTACACTTTGTACACATTTATAGTAGCATAGCTTTCCATGAGTTTTCATTATTTAACTAGTTCCTTACTAATGGATGCCTGTTTTTCTTTCTTTGCTTTTATGAATAGTACGGTAGTAAGCAATCTTTGTTTCATATGTGAGCAGGTATATATATACCTTCAGGGTAAATTCCTAGAAGTGGGACTTCGGATTAATGTTAAACACCTGTTATCTTATTTACCTTGGCAATAGAAGGATCTTATGAAACATCCAAATTGCCTAAATATTCAGGCTGCCGAAATGTAGATAGATCTTCAGCAGATGCTGTCTGGAGTATTATGTCCGTTTCCCTTCAGGATCACGGGCGTGCAGGCCAGCTAGCTAGGTTTTAGTTTGGGGTATATTCAGCATCGCTTGAATGAAAACTGCACAGGACTATTCTTGAATACCTTGATTGTACTTTTATCTTGTTACACTATAAGGCTTTTGTGAACATTCTCCTTTAACCATGACAAAAATTGAGATCCATTAGGCTCTTATTCCTCATGTTTCTTTTTGAATGTACATGTTACCTGTGGTTAAAATGCTACTAAGAATATGTTACAAATGAGAGATTTTTAAGAAAAAGCATTATGCTTAAGTAAAAACTAAGATAAGTACTCATATTTTTTATTCTTCTGATTTAATGAAAAAGATACTTCAGTATTTGACATTTCTCTGGACATAAAGACAATTTTGATTTGTTACTCTATTATGTTACAGTTTGTAGGTGCTGGGAAAAACCTCCCCAAAGTTCTCTAGTGTAGATACGGAAAGTGGTGATGGTTACCCGTAATCGGTGTCACAGCAGTCAATGTATTGTGAAATACAAGAATGGCTTGAAGTTGGCATGTCATACGATGTATTTATTATGCAGACATAACAGATAATATTTTGAAGGCAACTTATAAGGCATGATGTGCTTAACACAACTAAGGCGAGGAGGCTCTCCTGGGTGGAGAGAAAATCCCCGGTGAGGGCCTCCTTCAGGGTTTGACTTTGTAATGCATTATACTTTAAGGCAGTCATGTTATGTTGTATGTAAAGTCACATTACAGATCCTTCATACCAGCTTCCTGAGACAGCAGCAAAAGACTCAAAAGTAGACTGGCATCTGTGATACTTTCAAGATTTTAATTTCTGGAACACCTCTGGAGTCGGTACCCATTTTCCCCTCTGTCTGTCACCCTCAGCCTTTGTGACACCAGGAACTTACATTATGAAGGCTGGTTGTCAGAATCATCTGTGGAATTACTTTATTTGGTAAACTGTGGCTCAGAAACCAGGGAAGTGTTCAATAGATTTTAGAGTTCCATTCTAGATGACTAAATTTTCTTTTTAATATCATCTAGTTGCTCAAAGAAGTTTTAGGTACCTGGTAAGTTCATATATGTGGAATGCTTAACCATTTTGGATAACTCATTATTATTATTATTGCACTTAGTGATAATGTCCTGTACTACTTTTATAAAGATGTTTATTAATAGTATTTTGGAATAGTAATAGCTAACCTTTATAATAAGGACAGTTTTCTTTGCGTGTGTGTTTGTTTTTAGAATGTTAATTTGTATTGTTATCATATGCAAAAATGTGTGAAGAGTCCTTTGAATGAAAGGTTAGCAGTAGGAAAATTCAAGGAGCCACACATGCTTCCTTATTTTCAGTCTTTAAGGTGTTACTTCAAAATATCAAATCCATTTAGAATTTCTTATAAGCCTTGGTAAATACTTTCCTCAGATGATTTTTTTTCTTGCTGCGGTTTAAAAAAAATCTCAATTATTTTTTTTAAGTTGTGAGGAGTGTAAAAGTGAGTGCTTATTACTTAGAAAATATTCTATTACACAAGAAAGTAATTTAAAGAAATCAGAAGCAGAAGTTAATTTATTTCCTGGAAACTTCATATTGGTTCAAGCTTACCCAGTTACTGTGCACCCTATCTAATTATCATAATTTTATTTATGTGCATGATATTAAATTTTCATAAAGGAGAAGGATGAAAATATGACAAACTTTTAAGTACTAGGGAAGAGAAAGTAGGTTGGGTATGAAAGGTACGAAAAGCAAGCAGTTTGCAAGTCACCTACACAGTTCAGGGGAGTCTAGGGGTGCACTGTTCACAAAAGACATCTCAGATACTATGAGGAGGTAACACGAAAGAACAATACTGCTGTCTAGCAGTCTTACAGGATATTCTTCTTTTAGTCTCTGAATTGTCACTCTGTTCCTGTGTGACTATTCCCAGGTGACTCTTCCATTCCACAGTTGTGTTTATATTATTTTATAGGCTTCTTTAGGTGAATATGGTTTAATGATTGCCATGTAATTAGAATGAGAACATTTTTTAGAGGGGTTTTTGTCCACTTCTTGTGTTTACTTTCATGGTGAAGGTTGGGAATGTGTATGGTTCTGGCTATTCACCCGTCCCTAATTGTTTTAAAAAATTCATGTTTGTATCTTGATAGATTTTTCTGAGCTCATTTGGAACTGACTTGACTATTAAAGCTAAAGTTGCTAAATACATATTAACTTGCACAGAATTTATACCCCTCAAGAACTATGGAAAATGCTTTTTATTCTAACTGGAGCATTTGATCTGAAGCATACCATGTTTATTTTTTAGGTGCATTGAATATTTAAGGTCATTTTGTGAATTTAGGAACATGGAGAAATGTATGTTGCATGTGGATTTATTTTTTAGAAAACTAAGTAAGCTACTATTTTAAGATACTCTGTATTTGAGCCCTGGCCAGGTGGCTTAGTTGGTGTTCCGTACACCAAAAGGTTGCTGGTTCGATCCCCTGTTGGGACGTGTACAGGAGGCAACCAGTGGATGTTTTTCTCATTCTGTTTCTCTCTCTGCCTCTGCTTTCCTCTTTCTCTAAAATCAGTAAACATATCCTTGGGTGAGGGTTTTTTTAAAGTTAGAAACTAATACTGCATTAAGGGATCTTAATGACTTCAACATTATCAATCTATAGAGGATAAAAACTTATTTCAGAAGACTATCAGGGCTAGGCGTGGGAGAGGAGAGATTTCATTCTCCCTAAGGAAGTACTTCACAAGACACAACATTGTCATGAGTAACTTTTATGAAATAGAACTTTTAACATTTATTTTTTTAGAGAAATCTCTGTTAGTTACTTTTGGAGAAAATAAGCCTTGCTTCTACCTAGAAATATATCTTTGAATAAATAAGGTGAATAAGAGCTAAATTAGTGTTTTGAGGATTAGATAACAGCCCGTAAGACAACAGTTTTTGGCAGTTTTAACATTAGTTTTACTGAGCAGTCTTCTTGGCTTTAATTTTGTTTTAAACATTATACTCAGAAACCATTTTCATGCATGCTCAAAAAGGATGTATTTTACAAATGAAAGGCCTTTAAAAACTGTGGCTAGTGTCCTTTATCTGGTGTTTTGGAGTGAATTTCAATGAGGGTTGCTTATTGCAGAGAATTTGTACTCTGTTTTCAGGGGTGAACCATCTGAGTTCCAGGGCTTGGCACCTCAAAACAGTTAATTCATACAGAACTTACCAGTGATTAACTCATGGTCAGTAAGCATAAGAGAAAAAGATTTATTTTGTCTTAAGCAGAATATTTAAAAACAAACAAACAAAAAATCTCATTGTTTTACTATTTTTCATTATGATTTTCAACTTCTTTTTTTCTTTCTTTTGTTCTTATGCTAGGGTGACGTACCTTCTGTTGCACACCTCTTAGAAAATGGAAGCGACCCGAACGTTAAAGACCATGCTGGATGGACGCCATTGGTAGTTTTCTGTTCATATGTGTTTCATTCCCATTCTGTTGATGCTTTATGGTTTTTATAGTTTATAGTTATGTAGTTGTCTGTATGTCATTCTTTGGCACTCTTTTTAATCTGAAAACTTGTATTTTCACCAAGTAAGAGAAAATAATTATTTTTCACCTAGCTCATGAGTTGTGATAGACACGAGATGAACTACCTTTTGACTGACTACCTTTAGATTTAGGAAACCCATTATACCACACCATATTGCTGAATTTAGCAAAAGTGTGGAGAGGTAACTGCTGCAACCGACGTCAGGCTCTACTCTTCAGCATTGCGTGTAATCAGAAACATTTTGTGGAACAGAGAGGTCAGAGGAACTGTGTGGATTAGGAAGGTATCACAGGCAGTGATTCTTACTGAGGATCTGCCTCAGCCTTACTAATATACCCTATCTCATTCCAGATATGTAGAGGCAGTAACACTTTGCTTCATTAATCATTTTTAGAAGTCTCTGCTTATTATTAGTAAAATGCAGCATGAAGAATAGTCTGGAAAAAGAATGGCACAAATACATGGGGACAAGTGCCATATGGGCTAATTATATTAGGACAGTAAGCATGTGACTTGAATACAGCCTTAGACGTGTCCACAGGTAAATGTGTGCCCTTATCCTGGGAACTGCAAATTCATGAGAACTGGGAGATCCTCATTAGGCCAGATGCAAAAAAGGTTTAAAGTGGTACATAATGACCTCTCTTTGCCAAATTTAAGCTGGGAGGGTTTAATCAGTTTTTGTTGTTTGGACTGTACGTGCTGGCTGACCTTTTCAAAGAAAAGTTTTTGTTTTTTTTTAAGCTACTAAGGCAAAGTGTAGTAAAAGTTGGTGAGTGGTTTAGAGGACCTGATGCCTAGTTTAGATTCTTTTCTCCGAGAAATAAATCTATAGACATTTAGTACATATCACCTATTGTGAACTGAATAGCACAATTTGCCAGAGACTTATCAGATTACAGCAGAGAGGCATTCTTAGCGTTCATTAGACATAAGGAAATATTAGCACGTGAGATATCTTTGAATATTCCGTTGTTACCAGTCATGCCGTTCGTTCAGTGAGCCCTTTCGAGGATCTACTCCATGTTATTTCTGTTATCATTGACACCAGGCATACAGTAGTCTGTATATGTGCAGGGACACCACCTAGCTTACCGCCAAGCACCTGACTTAGCAATTTCTGTTCAGCCTTGGAGAATTTCAGATTTTATGCCTGATTTGGTGTTTAAATACTTTCTAAGTTTGTTTTTCTTGTTTATTGTAGAATAATTTAGGAGCTGTAATTGGTTTAAAGCTACATTTTCTTATAAAAAAACGAGCTCTTGACCTAAGGCTCAAATGAAAGACATCTTTTTCCGTGAATTGCCTAGATCCTAACCACCACGTATCTTATCACAAAGATTATTAGTAGTAGCTTTTACTTTGTAACAACTTACGGTCTATGCAAGTATTTAGGTAAGAACCACTTTACTGACTGCAGTTCATATTCATTTTTATAAAGTGTGATTTTATTATGATGATATCCATTGCTCTTCCTCATCACTCTTTTCTGTTTTAAAAATTAGCATGAAGCCTGCAGTCATGGGCACCTGAAGGTGGTGGAGTTGTTACTGCAGCACAAGGCTCTGGTGAACACCACTGGGTATCAGAATGACTCACCACTCCATGATGCGGCCCAGAACGGGCACGTGGAGATAGTCAAGCTGTTGCTGTCCTACGGAGCTTCCAGGAACGCTGTGTGAGTAGTTCACTGTGGAGACTTTTTTCCTTGACGTGAATTCCTAAATCCAGGTCTGTGACGAAGCAAAGACTTTATTATCCAGTTGATGGCTCACTTCTCTTTCACAACTAAAGTTAGATGTGACCTTTAAATTCTGGATTTAGAACCCACATTCATGCCCTTTTCCTTCATGATACGTATTTGAGGGAAATACGCTCTTTTAATTAAAAAATAGTTACACAATTTATTTTGGAAGCTTTGACTTTCTGTACAAAGTTAATTTTTATATTCTTTAGATTGATTAATACTTTCTAGTAAGAAAAGAATCAGAACCATAGAAATAACTATTTTATATTTTTCCTAATACTTCTGAGTTGTTTTAAGTATTCCATTTCTTTCCTGCTTTTTCTTCATATTTAGAATAACAGCAGTTAAAATTCTTAAGAATTCAGATGTTAGGCAAGGGCAGTCAAATTATTTCTTAGATTTTTCACATCATTCAAATGAAGCTTTGGGTAAATTGCTTTGCAGTGTCAGGGCAGAGATGCTTTAGTGGGTTTTGGCTGCTGCGTTCTAAAATTGCTGTTGTAAAGACTGTCAAGCAAATGCTGCATGTGGATTTTATATCTTTAATCTGTAACTTGGTTCATGTCTCCTTACATGTTATTTTACTCTTTTCAGTCAATGAGGTAGTGGAAATGGAAATGCAGGGATTGTCTCTCTGTGTCCGCATTGCTTCTGTAGGTTTGGAAGGAGCACACAAAAGGTCAGCCTTGCTCTGGTTACAGAGGCAAATAAGAATTATAAAATGCAGAGCTTGTAGGCTGTAGTTTTTATAGGTAACCATATAACACAAATTAATAATGCAGGGATGTATTATACCTAGGTGCTGTTAGTTTCCATGTGTTTAATATTCGTATCATATGTGAAAGGATAATTGGGGCAAACTCAGGAGATAAATAGTCTTTAAAAAAATGTTTTTGCTTTGCACACACGTTACACACACGTTACATTAGATCCATATACAGATATGGACTTAACAGATAAGAGCCTCCTGTGTGTGTAGCAAGCGATTTGATAAAACTAATGGTTACTTGGGTCAGGTGAAATAGAATAGTTTCTATTCTTGGGTTGTTAAATCAGCCGTGACTACTTTAATGAATGGGGCACTGGTCAGGGCATTAGGGAATCGAGCTTTTATTTGTGACTCTGTTACTGACTTTATAGCCTCAGGCAGGTTAATTTCTGTGCCTTTGTGTCCTCACCTATAAAACATGGGTGCTGTCTGTTACTTTTCCATTTCTGCACGGCATAGTGAGGATTGATGAGCCAAAACACAGAACCTGTCTGGAGGTCCTTATACCATGAGTCTTCACTACACTGTGAAGCTTATTAATATACAAGATGTGGACAGGAGACAGTTAGTGAATCTGCCTTCGCAGGTACCCTCTCAGGTAGATGTGTTCATTTAAATAGGTTTACCTGGCGAAGTGGCAGATAATGAGAAAAAGATTCTTGTCTTCTGTACTTCTTTGTTGCCTGGGAATATTTCTGCTGATACCTGTTCAGAACTTCCCTGGCTGTCCTTCTTCCCTACTGCCTCCTTGAAACAGCCCCCGGTGGCCACAGTGAACCCCAGACAACAGCTGCCAGTCCCATCAGAGCCATGCTGAGTGAATGGAGAATATCAGATGCTTTTTTTTTTTTTAAACAGATATATGCAGTTTAGGATTTGGTACTTCGGTCTGCCATTAGCAAAGTTTTCCTTGGAAGGCTGTAGAATTCTTAATTAGAAAATGTTATATGGACCATTGGTCCTTTCAATTGCCTTACCTAATTTTAAAAAAAAAAAAAATCTGCTACAGCAGAGATAAGTTGTTTTATAGCTTAAAAAAAACATGTTGCTCTTTTGAATTTCTGTGCTTTTTTCTGCTTCACAGCAAGCCAAGTGACTTGAAAAATTAAAACCTATGTGCTTGCAATTTCATGGTTGTTCATAAAGGATTTCACTTAACGGACTGTCTCCTGCCAGTTGTGATAGATTTAACATTAGTGAAAATGCTCTCTTGCTTATGCGTGTTTGGGATGGAGTGGTGTGTTTGTGCCAAGTGCAAGTTTAAATTTGCCCATCTTTCCCTTCTGCCTTTAAATAGTGGTGCAACTCATCACAGGCACAGTTGTGGGCAGGTACCTAGGATGTTATTCTTGAGGGGAAAGGACATTAAAGGGTTACACTATATTCTGAACTCCAATAAGTATTTCTTTTTCCTCAGTCTTAGTGATCAAAAAGAACCCTAGTGAAGAAAAGTTTTTCAGGGACATCTAGTACATACTCTTTGTCTTTATACTTACACTATACAAATTATCATTATAAAGCACCCACGAAGTATATTATAAAGTTGGGGAAAGTGGAGACAAGGGTCAACACTACACATGCAACTTACCCGCCTTTCAGAAATGCAAACCCGATCATGGTAATGGCTAGCAATTACTGAGCTGCCAGCTTTCACTGTCTGCTAGGTACTGGCTTACGTGCTTTTGGTGTATAAATTCATTTGGTCCTCACAACAATCCTATGAAGTAGGTTGTATTATTGTTCCCATTTTACAGATGAAGAGACAGGCACAATAGGTTTAGTAGCTCTTCCAACGTCACACAAGTACTGAGTGGCAGAGCTGGAGTCTAAATTCAGGCCATGTGACTCTATGACCCCAGCTTGTAACTCCTGTGCTTCGTTGATGCCATCCCTCCAGCTTACAACCATGTAGAGAGCCAGGGGCTCAGCGTTTCTCATTGTCCTGCAGTCACAGTTGAACTCCAACACCACCACCCTTTTGTTCTTACTTAATCTGGCCACAGCTTACATTTCCAGAACACCCCTTTCCCCTATGCTTTCGGCCTCTCTGTCTGCCTCTGTCTCTGTCTCTCACTCTCTCCCTCCTCTCTTCTTTTTCTGTCTTTCTTGCTGTTCTCTTTTTCTGTTTTCGGTGTTCTAATTCGCCATATTAGCTTGCTTCAAGGCCTTTGCGCACCCTTTCTCCTTTCCTGGGATACTTGTATTCTACTTGTCTACCCCTTCTCTTCACTTTTCTTTCATGTCTCAGAAGTTTTACCAGACTTTTAAGTCCTTCCTATTTGCTTCCCTCTGCTTTGTCTCCCTGAGCTGTATGAGGACAGAAACTGCCTTTCATCTCATTGGTTCTTTAGTGACTAAAGGAGTTCCTAGAGGTACTTGTAGAGTAAATATTTGCCAAGCTGATTACCAAATGAACCCCCCCCCCCGCCGTGTATATACGTTTACTCATCTGTGTGTTTTAAATAAATACGAGTTAAATGATTATTGACAGTCCAGTTATATATATGTCATGTATATGAAATATACAGCTACTTTTACATAGAATCTGTTAACCTCTGTCAGTAGCAATGATCTCCAATATTTCATAGTAGCATTTGACAGCAACAAACAGTAACTTAGGAACATGTAGGTCTTCTGCCAAGATTTTAAAGTAAGTTTAAAATCTTCAGTGATGTCATTAAAAGTTTTATATAAAATATATTTTCAAAGTTATGATGGAAAATCACAGCTAAAAGAATAGAGCAGGAATACATTAGTGGAAAAAAACTGGCAAAATTTGCAAGTATACTATATTGTGAAGGAACAGAAAAGAAAATTCAGAATCAGAAAGGTATCTTTTTGGTTAGTGATTGTGTAACGTATTTCAGTAACCAGAAAAATACAATTTTTAGGACTTAGGAGATGAAGCACATTTTCTGTGTAATCATTTGGAATTCACTGGATTGTAAGAGGCTTTCTTTGGTAGGGCATTAAGAGAACTGAATTGTGAAAAGTGGTGCATGTGACAGGTGTTAACACACTGTCATGCACTGCAGGCGAAGTCCACAGTGAAGATGCTGAACACAGCTTTTGCTGTGTGTGTGTGTGACATTGGCCCATAGAGTTTCACAAACATGGTGTCATCCATGTCCACAGCTATATGCTGCTTTTGTCTGCAGTGTCCATTGCCTCATGCCTGATTATTCCATCAATTTTCCATGTCGTATTTGGGTCCTGCACAGGAACATGCAGTGATTGGAGCCTTTAGCCTTGACAAAAGACTTTCTTTTATTTAATTCCATTCATTCCTATATTCCTGTTGGTTATTCCTTCCACAGGCCCTTCACAGTCATCCACCAAATTCCAGTTTCTAGCCTAGGGTTCAAGGCCATTTTGTTTGCTAATGTATATTCTTTACCTTCTTTGGAATCCATCTCATATTTCACCTCATGACTTGTCCTTTGGTTTAAACTTGATCAGTTTTATACTTATCTGTAGAACGAGTATTTGTCCTCAGTAAGACGACAGGCAAGAACGGTATTTTCTAAGTCTCATGTATCTCCCCAAAATGCCTAGTGTACACGGTAAGGCTTTAGGTTGATGTATGCCAGAAAATAGAGAATATGCTATATTTAAGAACATAAAAAACAAACAAACAATGTTTACGGTCCCTTGGTAACCCATCCCGATGAGATTATTGGTGTTTACCCTGAGTCCATGGTATTGTGGCAGATCTAAAAAACGGAAATCTTCCTTATGAAGTAATGGAGAATCACTGATTCATCACTGTCGTCAATTAGTAAGCAGTCACACTGATAGTCCCTTGTGCATGTGACATGTGATTTTTCCTCCATGTATTAGCTATATTTTTGAAAAATAAATTTAATTATATACTTTTGAAACTGATTTTTCACACAAAATCTGTAAGCAAAGTGTTAGTCCATTCAAATACATCATATGGGAAAAAAGTTTTATGGCTTTTTTTGTGTCCCCATAATAAAGGATAAATCCTGCATATGCCTCGTGTTCCCTTGCTTTGGGTTTCTGGAGGTTCCATTGTAAGTCTTGTGTCTAAGTCCAAATTTTAGTGGTCCACGACCAGCAGAAACATGATGAGATTTAATGGGCTCCGTCTCCCGTGGTGCAGGGCTGAGGTTTAACCGGTCGTCTTTCAGACTGTAGCACCTGTAGCATGCCATCCTCCAGTTCATTAACAGCACAGGAGGGCTATGGGTCTAGTGCATTGTGTGCAAGCAGAGGCCGTCCATGATCTAAGTAGAGAAACCACGCGTTTGAAGTCCCGATGAGATAGCAAGCTTCGTGTCGCTAGGACAGTAAATGTAAATTAGTATCCTGCTAGTCATTCTATGAAGCAGTTCTTCAGACATTAAAAGCACCTTATAAGACCTTTGTTTTACTTTAAAGTCCTCCCTAGCTGATGGTCATGGTACTTTGGGAAGTACTTTCATTAACATTTTCCTTTCCTTAGAGTGGACTTGATTTGTATTCGTGTCAAGTAAATATGCTACAGTTACTGTGCCTTGAGGTGCACGTGATTGGGCATTTTATTTCTTCGCTGTGTAAATTCTGTATTTCTCTCTGTTAAAAATTCCTTACGTATGTAGTGTTTGTTTTTTTGATGGCATATAGTATGTCTTTATTTTTTTGTTTTTTATTCATTTTTTGCATGTGGTGGGTTTAGACACAGAATATTGTTTTTTTTAACTCTGATTTCTATTTTTGGATTGTCATACTTACAGAGTATGTCTGTGAAGAGATTGCGTGTTTGGTGTGTGGGCATAATCATTTAGGGACTGAGATCGAGAAGTATTGAGTACAGTGATGAGATCAGCTACATCTGAAGCAAGCTGAGATTGTCGGCTCTGACCATGTGGAAGTTTACGAAGACCCAGGTTCCAGGATGATGGCTCGTGCCGAGGTTGTAAATCAGACAGCTGGAATACAACCGATTGTAGTACACCTTATCTGGAAAAAGACTGTTGCCGGGCAGAGGTTACTCATTACTGGACCTGGGCTTAAAGGGGAATCTGAGGACACAGATTTGTCAGTGTTTACCCAGCATTGTCCCAGGAAGAAATGGAGACAGAACCGGATAGTCGTGAATGGCAGTCATTAGAGAAACCTTTGCCGTGGGTCATTTTTTTTACTCCACTAGCTTTCCTACTGTGCCATCAAAACAGCTTTTCTCCGCGGTCATTAATGACCTTGTCCCTAAACTCAGTAGATGCTTCTGTCTCTTATCCAGGTGTCTCATCTGTGTGCCCTCCATGTGGCATCAGAGGTGACACCTTCCTCCCCGCCTTCCCCTCATGTTTCATTCTGTTTCCTTCCGGATCTTTTGCTGTGCATTCAGTACAATTGTAAAAGCTGGTATCATCTCAGGTTTATCATTTTATATCCTGTTTCACACACTGCATTTTCATGTGAACTTTAGTGGCCATTACAGCAATACACCATCATCTTAAAAACCATGAAAGATTATAAAGAAATCCTCCTTTTAGAAAACTTTCTGCCACTGTGTAGTATTTTAAATTATTTTGAAACCGTATGTAAGGAAGTGGAGTAGTAGACGAAAGTTGTGTAGTTTTTGTGGCTTACTGATGAACGAAAGACTAATGATGGGCAATAACGGATGCTTTGTAATGATGGGCAATAACGGATGCTTTGTAATGAATAAGGAACACACAATAGCAAGCCAAGTCGGCGGAACCTTCTCTCTCAGTTTCCTCATCAGTGAAACAGCAGAGTTGTGCTCTGTCTAGTCTCCTCCCGTGTAATATCCTGTGACTTGTGAATTTGCAGAGTGGGAAGTCTACATCAGCTTGTTCTCTGAACCATGCCAGTTCTGTGAGGGCTGGGATTACTGCAAATTTTAGTGTACGTACATGTTAGAATTAGTTTAAAAAATGTCCTGTTTGCTACCTTATGAAATTGTCATGTGGCATTAACTTTCCTTCTAGTGGATGCAAGTACCTGTCTTGTAAATTTATCTAATTTCTGTATTTGTTTATATAGATGATAGAGCCTATAATTGCACAGTAAATGACTTTTATTTGCATTTAAAAACATCTCACACATAGTGATTAATGATTATAAAGCTATATTGTAAAATATGAATAGGAACACAGAAGAATACAGAGTTGTGAAAAAATTCATGTGTAAATAACAATATATTCAATTAAAGTTAATTGGACCCCGTAATGGTCCAGTATCAAATTAAAATTTCACTTCTTTTTTCCCTTTGAATTCAGCAGCTTGTGATACTTGATCCTTATGCTTTGTATGAATTCTGAGTCATTTATTTTAGTAAAAATAATGTATTATGAAGGAAGTTGAAAAAATTATTTTGTTAGTTAGGAACCAAGTCCCATATTTTATTTACTTAAACCCATCTGTGCTTATTCTACCAGTAACATATTTGGTCTGCGGCCTGTGGACTGTACGGAGAGTGAAGTGCTGAAGTCACTGTTGCTGCCACCAGAGAAGACTGAATCATCAACAGCTAGCCATTGCTCAGCAGTAAGTATGGATTGACCTCTGTGAAGTTTATATCTTTTTATTGAAATTGGTTATGAAAGCAGCATAATGGAAGAATTTCCTGTTAGCAAATTGCTTTTATTCACTGAACAATTGTTGAGCACTTCCTGTGTATTAGCTGTTGTGAAATTGAAGACAGTCGGACTAAATGTATCAACAAGTGTTTACTGAGCCCTCCCCCCATATATTAAGCAGCATTCATGCACAATAAATATGAAGGACAGCAGCTCTTACTCTCAAAGAGGGTACATGCTAGTGAGAGAGGAAACAGAGTGTACATTTGTAAGCTGACACAAATAATTCCAGGAACTGACAAATGGGTGCTGCGACTGTAAAGTGTAATTCAGGAGAAGTGGTGGGCTCCGGAAGAGGCCCTGCTTTTTGTTAAGGTCCTCGAGGAGCACTCGTAAAGAACTGCTGTTTGGTTTGACACCTGCGTGGTGAGAGGGGCAGCCGAGTGGGGATCCGGAGGACAAGTGTCCAGCAGAAGGAGCAGCAAGTGAATAGGCCCTTCCGGGGAGGAGCGTGTCATATTTGAAGGTGAGAGAGAAGGTCATTATTACTGGCAACCAGTGAGTGTCTAGGAGTAATGAAAAAACACTGACAGGCTTTAAAGCAAAGAAGTGACATGATTTAATTTATGCTTTAGAAAGGCCACTCTAACGGCTTTGTAAGAGAGCCTGTGGGGTGGGGAACGGGTGGAGATTACGGAGGGCTTATATGGTGCAGGATAGAGATTCCACGATGACTTGGATTAAGGTAATACTGGAGGTTATGGGAAGTAATGAGGCCTAGTACGTATTTTTGAGTGAATGCCAGCACAGCGTTCCGATGGATTACCGATCGGGTGTGGGGAAAGAGTAGATTGGTGTGGCTGTAGCGGTGGAGTGTTGGTGATGCCATCTGCTGCTTGGAGAAGGAAAGGAATAGTTCTCTTTGTCAACTTTGTGTCTGTGTGCCCGCAAGTGCAGATGTGGAGTAGGCAGTTGGACATGTGAGTCTGAGCTTAGAGAGATAAAAGCCAGAGATGAAGTGCAAAGAATGCATATTCCTTAGGAACCTGAAGTTTAGTGGGGAATACAGATGTAAAAATATTTATGCATGTGTAATGAATTTGTAATAGAAACTATAGCAATGTATGGTAGAACCAGGCAGAAGAAAGAAGCTGACTTCAGGAGGAATCAGGGATTGCTTCACAGAAGGTGGCACAGAACATGTCGAAGACCTTCTCTGTGAAGCCTTTAAAGGTGTAAAGGCTTTAGTGAGGTATCTAATAGAATTCTGTTGGTGTAAAGAATTTTTACAACTCAGTAACAAAAAAACAATTTGATTAAAAAAATGGGCAGAGAATCTGAATAGACAGTTTTCCAAAGAGTCATACACATGGCCAGTAGGCATATGAAAAGATGTTCAGTGTCACTAATCATTGGGGAAATGCAAATCAAAACCACAGTGAGAATCACACCTGTTAGAATGAATGGCTATTATCAAGAAGACAAGAAATAAGTGTTGGTGAGGATGTGGAGAATAGGGAACCCCTTATTCACTGTTAGACTGTAAACTGGTACAGCCACTATGGAAGATAGTATGGAGGTTTCTCAAAAATTAGAAATAGAACTATCATATGACCCAGCAATTCCTCTTCTGGGTATTTATCTGAAGAAAATGAAAACACTAAATTGAAAAGCTATATCCATACCCTGCATTCATTGTAGCATTATTTATGATATCCAAGATATGGAAGCAACCTAAATGTTCAATGGTGGACGAATGGATTGAGAGAAATATATATGCACACACACACACACACAATGGAATAATCTTCAGCCGTAAAAACAAGAGGAACCTTGTCATTTTCGACAGTGTGGCTGGACACTGAGGGCATTATGCTAAGTGAAATAGACAGAGAAAGACAGTACCGATACTGTATGATCTCACTTAGTGTAAAATCTAAAAGCAGCAAACAAAAATCCCCCCAAAACATAAGCGAAGCTCCAGCATACAGAAAACATATGGAAAGTGGTTTGGAGAGATCGTAGAAGTTCCTGTCACAAGAAGAAAATTTGTAACTGTGTATGGTGATGGACGTTAACTACACTCATTGTGGTGCTCATTTTACAACATATGCATGTGTCAAATCATTATGTTGTACACCTGAGGCTAATGCAATGTTGTATGTCAGTCATGTCTTGATTTAAAAAGAAAGAATATTATTAGCTGCAAATAACAGAAAACTTTCACTCAAATGCTGAAAGGTAAATATAGGGTATCTTTCCACTTGGTTACTTCAGCAGTTAAGTGGCTGTACCAAACCCCCAAATTCTTGCTGTCTTTATACTTGGCCATCCTCAGCTTTGCCCACACTAATCTCCCCCTAGTGGTCATAGAATGGTTGCAAGGTTCAAAGAAGGGCGGAAACCTCTCCCAGCGCCTTCCAGTGAATTTCCCTTACGTCACACCGTTGGTTTTGACATATATCATCGTTGAAGATTGGGATGCTTACAACGTGTAGGAAGTGAGGAATGGATTTTGAGTGGACAACCAGTGTTGCCCACTGCAGTCAGGTATACAAAGTGAGGATGGCAGCCCCAATATAAAGAACAGCAGCTCAGAGAGACAAGGAAGCATAAAGGCCCTTGGAAATTTGGGAAACTGGAGTTTGGTGTTAGAGGAGCATATGGTATGTTAAAGAGAAATTGACAGCGAAGAGCTAGGTTGGGATCAGGTGGTGAAAGGCCTTGAATTCCCTGATGAGGAGTTTAGACTTGATTTCCCTGGTTACTGGGGCACTCTTAGTGCTTTCTTAATGGCCTGGGATGAGACTGAGACTAGTGGCCAGGAGGCTGTTGTGGTGGAGCCCAGGTGTGTGGTAGTCAGGGTGGGAACTACAGGTGGGGGTGGGGGTGGGGGTGTGCAATGGGGAGGATAGGAGGGTTTCAGGGAGGGACGGAGGGTGACTCACTTTATTTAGCAACTGCTCAGACGGGGAAAATGAGAGAAAGGGATATGTGGACACCTAGGCCATTAGAGAAGCTTCTTGTCTAGTAAGGGCAGTGGCAATGAACTGGAAGAGACCCTAGAAATCAGGTTAATTTCCTCATTTTAGAAATGAGAAAGTTGAGACCTAGAAAGGTTGTGATTTACCCAGGGTTAATCAGCCATAAAAACATTTTTTTTTTAATGGATCAGTTAGAACACAAATTATTGAAATCTTAGGTCAGTATTCATTCATTCTAAGCATACTTAACAACTCTAAATTGGCACTTATTTTATTCATTTGAACTTGAACTCTTCTGGCAGAGTATAGCATAACTAAGTTGTCGTTTGCCAATGTTCCTTTTATGTAAAAGCTGGAGAAAGACTATTTAAATGTGTCAAAAATAAAGATATTTTTATGGTATTCTTGGAATCTGAGGGTATTAATGATGTTCAGAAAAGAGCAGAGTGATTACCCCCCTCCCGATTCAACCATCCGGGCACTGTTCTGTTTTTATTAAATGTAGGGAACCTGTGCTTTTTGCATGTCACATGGACATAACCCGTGGATGTCATTATTTATTATCTTCACGGTAAATACTTGACTAAGGAAAAGATGATAACAAATTCTAAGTTGAAAAGGGCTTTTTCTTTATGTGCTGTCTTAAAATCAAAGCTCTGGGACTTGCCTTCCTCCAGTCACTGTCACACTCCGCTCATTCTTTTCCAGCCACAGGGGCTGTCTTGCTGTTTGAATCCCCAAACATGCCCCAGTTCAGGTCTGTAGCACCAGCTCTTGGCTCTGCCAGGAACAAATACAAGGAAGAAGATGTCCACATGGCCCCTTACTCTCTTCAGATCTGACCCCATGGTAGTCCCATCAGAGGTCTCTGCATGATGGTATACTGACTAGCATCCTGCTAGTGCTGCTTATATGACGTTACTTTTATTTTGTTGATTTTTTCCTTCCCCAACGAGAATATAAACTGAGAGTAGGCACTTGCCCCTTCTATTTACAGTAGCCCCTTCTCAGTAGCCCCAGCACTGAGAACAGTGCTGACAAAGAGCGGGTGCTCAGAAGTGCATGCTGAATGCATGAATGACTACTGGAGGGTCCTTCGTAACCTATGCTTGCCCCTGAAACAAGCCCAGGTGCTTGGTGGCTGAGTCTGCCGTCCTTCAAATCAGTGACTGTTAAGCTACCATGCGAGTGAGCTGCCTCAGGAGGCACCCTGCGGAAGGGGTGATGAGTGGGTGGGGTTTGAGTTCCTCCACTTCCCATTCAGAAATTTTAAAGCACTTTTGAATTAGAGAAGCAGTCTGTTAGTCGCTGCCTGTGTTCTTTTTGTGACTTCTCCGCCCGTGATCCCTTTTAGCAGTGTGTATATCCTTTTTCTTACATGGTTTTTAAACCTTATTTTTGATACTCATTAAAAATAACTAATTATCTAAGAAATCATACCACATTGAGTTATCCTTTAAATAAGACTTCAGTGCTAGTGTTCATAGAATCTCATTGCTATAAAATCGGGTATTTGAACCACTTGGGATGGTTTTTTTTTTTTTTTTTCTTCCTTAAAACACCTGCATACTGAATGGAGCACCCATTGTGCCAAGTAGTCTCCTTCCCTATTTATCCTGCCTTTGACCTCTTTCACCTTGCTCCACCCTATTTCACTCTGGCTATTACCACACTGTTGTCTGTGCCTATGTGTTATATATATATTTATTATTATTTTTTTTGCTTAACCCTTTCACTTTTTTTCATTCAGCCCCCAGCTCCTTTCCCCACTGTAAGTCTGTTCTATGTATCTATGTTTTTGTTTCTTTTTTGTTTGTTATTTTGTTCATTAGATTCCACATATACATGAGATCATATGGTACTTGTCATTCTCTGACTAGCTTACTTCACTTAGCATAATGTTGTCCAGGTCCATCCATGCTGTTGCAAAAGGTAAGATTTCCTTCTTTTTTATGGCCGAGTAGTATTCCATTGTGTAAATATACCACAGCTTTT
>VMDR010019396.1:0-18378 GCA_007922815.1 Macrotus californicus
TCAGTGGAAGGATACAGAGCTAAATTCTAGAATTTTTGTCCACTTTACATTTTATCTTGCCAGATGAGAAGTCTGGTTAATAAAACACTTTTAAATATTGGCAAGAGTTTTCCTTGAGGAAAAACTTGGATCTTCAAGTGAATCTAGGACGTTGTTGCTTTCTCTCTGTGTTTAGTTGAGAATATTATTTTACAGTTTACTTATTGCAGTGAACTTCTAAGTGAAATGAACTTTACAGCTTTCAAATATTTTCATACTATGAGCTTAGTTTATGTTTGAAAGAATTGATATACATGAGTAGCTACTACCGAGGAAATATAAATATTCTAGAGAAATAATGTCAGCAGGCAAAAATTAAATTACATTTTAGTCTCTTCAACTATGTTTATTGAATTATTGATGTATTTTAGACTCACAGAAGGATACTATATCACTGTTTTAGTGCTTTATGTTGCTATTTTATTACTTGAGTGTTTCATACTAATTGGGGGGGGGCAGTTTGAAATACAATCTTTTTCAGAGAAAAGCATTTTTATTGTTTAGGAATTTCATAGTGATTTGACCAGTTGGAGGCCTTCAGCTTCAAGGCAATCCTGTGTCTGCTTGAATGAATGGATAGCCTATGTATAATTTGTAGCATCTATTTGCATAATAGCAATTAGTCTTATTTTTTCTTTCATTTGAGAAGTGTGTGTGTAGATTTTCCTTCCTTTTTTTGCCATATTATTTTAAAATTCAAATCTAATAAAAAATTCAACGTTCTGTCCCCTTTTGTCTCACCTAAAATGGTTAAGGTTTTTAAACTGTCATTACACATCTGAAGTATTATCCATCCTATTCCTTTTAGACAGTTTTTTTTTTTCTATTTCTGACTTAATCAAAATTTAGTGACAAATGTAAATTATACATTCAGGACAATTATTTTGCTAGCATGAGGTGTTATAAAATGATTTCAACTGATAGCCAAATGATTTCAGATATTATAGTTGAAGAAAAAATACTGAAAATTGTTTTTTAACCTTAATTTAGTAGTTGTGCAATCTTGCATATATAATGATCTTTTGAAGCCTCAATTTTCTCAACTGTACAATGGGAAGCTAGTTATTCAACAGACATTTGCTGAATGCACACATTCTTGAGCCATACAGTTCTGGGAAATAAGGAGTTGGTGAACAATAAGACAACCTCATTGTCCTTGGAGCTTACAATTTAGAGAAATGACATATGAAGTGTCTGCTGGACATAGTAATGGCTCAATTCAAGTGCTGTACGAATGTCATGTATAATTATTATGATGAAAGTATTTGGTTAGGGCTTTGGAGTTAACAGTGTAATATTTATCCCTTTTCTGTCATTTTTTTAGTTACCTATTTGGGCACAAAATAATTGCTTTAAGTTAGGATTAATCTCCATTTGTATTAAACTACACATTTCACGCTTAGTTAATATGTTAGTCCTCTCTGCCTTGCTGCTTTCATTCCTTGTATTGTCTGTGCATATAGCTATCCTTCTCTTAGATTAAAAACTCCCTTGCCATTAGGGACTGTTTTAATTTCAGCTGTCTTTTTAGTCTCATGTTGCCTAACTGTTTTGCATATACTTTGTGGCATTTATAAGCCTGGATTTTCCAGAACAATACTTGTTTATATAATTTTATCCCCTTCAATTAAGATGATTTGTTAAACAAAGAAGAATTTATAACTCTAAGGCTTTTCACACTGTTTTGTTTTTTTTAATGAAGCTTTTCCATAATCTGACAAGTGTACAAAATGTATAATACAGGGTCCAGCACAAGTAATGCCTGCTTGAATGTGGTTGGTAGGTTAATAATATGGGTATAATAATTTATAGTTTTATTTTTTTATTTTATCTTACTTTTTATTTTATTGTTGTTCAAGTACAGTTGTCTCTTTTTTCCACCCACCTCTCCCCGCCACCCCAGCCATTCCATCCCCTCTTGGTTTTGTCCATGTGTCCTTTATAGTTGTTCCTGAACACCCTTCCCCTTATCCCCCCATTATCCCCTCCTATTTTCATCTGATCACTGTCCATTTGTTCTTAATTTCAATGTCTCTGGTTATATTTTGCTTGTTTGTTTGTTTTGTAGATTAGGTTCCTCTTAAAGGTGAGATCATAGGGTATTTGTCTTTTACTGCCTGGCTTATTTCACTTAGCATATGCTCTCTAGTTCCATCCATGCTGTTGCAAAGGGTAGAAGCTCCTTTCTTTCTATTGCATATTCCATTGTGTAAATGTACCATAGTTTTTTGATCCACTTATTTACTGATGGCCACTTAGTTTGCTTCCAGCTCTTGGCTATTATAAATTATGCTGCTATGAACATTGGGGTGCATAGGTTCTTTTGAATTGGTGTCTCAGGATTCTTATGGTATAATCCCAGCAGTGGTATTGCTGAGTCAAAAGACAGTTCCATTTTTATATTTGACGAAATTCCATACTGTTTTCCACAGTGGCTGCACCAGTCTGCATTCCCACCAACAGTGCACTAGGGTTCCTTTTTCTCCACAGCCTCATCAGCACTTGTTGTTTGTTGGTTGGTTTTTGATGGCCATTCTGATCATTGTGAAGTGGTATCTGATTGTCGTTTTAATTTGCATCTCTCTGATGGCTAGTGATGCTGAGCATCCTTTCATATGTCTCTGGGCTTTCTATATGTCCTCCTTGGAAAAGTGTCTGTTCAGATATTTTGTCCATTTTTTATTGGATTGTTTGTCATCCTGGAGTGGAGTCGTGTGAGTCCTTTATATATTTTATAGACCAACCCTTGTCTGAGGTATCATTGGCAAATATGTTTTCCCATATGGTTGGTTCTCTTTTAACTTTAATGCTGTTTTCTTTAGCCATGCAGAAGCTTTTTGTTTCTTCTTTCCTCTATGTCCCTTGCTCTAGGGGACATATCAGTGGAAATATTGCTGCGTGGAATATCTGAGGTTTTCCTGCCTCTGTTCTCCTGAAGGACTTTTATGGTGTCAGGACTTATATTTAAGTCTTCTATCCACCTTGAATTTATTTTTGTATACGGTACAAGTTGGTGATCCAGTTTCATTTTTTGCATGTAGCTGTCCAGCTCTCCCAACACCATTTGTTGAAGAGGCTATTTTTACTCCATTTTATACTCCTGCCTCTTTTGTCAAACATTTATTGACCATAGAGACTTGGGTTTATTTCTGGGCTCTCTATTCTGTTCCTTTGGTCCATGTATCTGTTCTTATGCCAGTACCAGGCTGTTTTGATTACAGTGGCCTTGTAATACAGTTTGATATCAGGTATTATGATCTCTCCTACTTTGTTCTTATTTCTCAAAATTGCTGCAGCTATTCGGGTCCTTTATGGTTCCATATAAGTTTTTGTAGTGTTTGTTCTAGATCTGTGAGATATGCCATTGATACTTTAGTAGATATTGCATTGAATCTATAAATTGTTTTGGGTAGTATGGACATTTTGATGATGTTAATTCTTCCAGTCCATGAACACAGTATATGCTTCCATTTGTTTATGTCTTCCTTAATTTCTTTCTTCAGTGTTGTGTAGTTTTCTGAGTACAGGTCTCTTACCTCCTTGGTTAGGTTTATTCCTAGGTATTTTATTTTTCTTGTTACTATATCGAATGGGATTTTTTTCCTGATTTCTGTTTCTATTTCATTCTTGGTATACAAAAATGCCTTTGATTTATGAATATTGACTTTGAATCCCGCTGTTTTGCCAAATTCATTTATTAGGTCGAGTAGTTTTTTGCTGGAGTTCATAGGATTTTCTGTGTATACTATCATGTCATCTGCAAACAATGACAGTTTTCATTTCCTCTTTTCCAATTTGGATGCCTTTTATTTATTTTTTGTGTCTGATTGCTGTGGCTAGGACTTCCAGTACTACCAATGGGTTGGATAAAAGTGGTGAAAGTCGACAACCTTGTCCTGTTTCTGATCTTAGTGGGAAAGTTTTTAGTTTTTGCCCAATTTAGTTTTTGCTCAATTTAGTATTGAGTATGATGTTGGCTATAGGTCTCTCATATATGGCTTTTATTAGGTTGAGGAATGCTCCCTCTGTTCCCACTTGGCTGAGTGTTTTTATCATAAATGGGTGCTATACCTTATCAAATGCTTTTTCTGCATCTATTGATACAATCATGTGATTTTTGTTTTTGCTTTTCTTTATGTGATGTATTATGTTTATTGATTTGCGAATATTGTATCATCCTTGCATCCCTGGGATGAATCCTACTTGATAATGGTGTAAGATCTTTTTAATGTATTGCTGGATGTGGTTTGCAGATATTTTGTTGAGGATTTTAGCGTCTATGTTCATCAACTATATTGGCCTGAAGTTTTCTTTCTTTGTTGTGTCTTTATCTGGTTTTGGGATTAGGATGGTGTTAGCTTCATATAAAGAGTTGAGGAGTCTTCCATCTTCTTGGATTTTTTGGAATAGTCTGTGAAAGATAGGGGTTCGCTCTTCCTTAAATGTTTTGTAGAATTCTCCTGTGAAATAATCCAGTACAGGGCTTTTGTGTGTCAGTTTTTTGATTAATGCTTCAATTTCATTAGCTGTTATTGTTCTGGGCAGGCTTTCTGCTTCTTAATTCAGTTTTGGAAGATTATATTTTTCTAGAAGTTTGCCCATTTCACCTAGGTTTTCAAATTTCTCGGCATATAGTTCTTCATAGTAATTTCTTACAATCCTTTGTATTTCTGTGGTATCAGTTGTAATCTCTTTCATTTCTGATTCTGTTTATTTGGGTCCTTTCTCTTTTTTTCTTGATGAGTCTGCTTAAAGACTTGTTGATTTTGTTTATCTTTTCAAAGAAACAGCTCCTGGATTTATTGATCCTTAGAATTGTGCTTTTAGCCTCTATGTCATTTAATTCTGCTCTGATCTTGGTTATTTCCTTCCTTCTACTTGCTCTGTGCTGTCTATGTTGTTGTTCCTCCAGTTCTTGTAGGCATAGGGTTAGGTTATTTATTTGAAATGTTTCTGTCTTTTTTAGGTAGACCTGTATCGCAATGAACTTCCTTCTCAGGACTGCCTTCGCTGTGTCCCATAAGTTTTGGATTGTTGTGAGTTCATTTTCATTTGTTTTCAGAAACTTCTTGATTTCTTTCTTGATCTCATTCTTGACCCATTCATTGTTTAATAGCATGCTATTCAATCTCCATGAGTTTGACTGTTTCGATTTTTTTCCTTGATGTTGGTTTCTAGTTTCAGTCCCTTGTGGTCAGAAAAAATGCTTGATATGATTTCAATTTTCTTGAATTTGTTGAGGCTTGTTTGTGTCCTGTCATGTGGTCTATCTTTGAAACTGTTCCATGTGCATTTGAAAAGAATGTATATTTTGCTTCTTTAGGATGAAAGGCTCTATATATATATATCAGTTAAGTCCATTTCATCTAGGACATTGTTCAGTGTTGCAATATCTTTGTTGATATATTGTTTGGATGATCTGTCCATTTTTTATAGTAATGTGTTAAAATCCCCTGCTGTAATTGTGTTGCTGGCAATATCTTTCTTGAAGTCATCCAAGATTTTCCTTATGTATTTGGGTGCTCCTATGTTGGTTGCATATATGTTTATAACATTTATGTCTTTTTGATGGAGTCTTCCTTTGAGTATTATTAAATGCCCTTCTGGGTCTCTTTTATGGCCCTTGTTTTGGAGCCTATTTCATCTGATAAGAGTATTGCTACCCCGGCTTTTTGTTTCTATTTGCTTGGAATATTTGTTTCCAGCCCCTCACTTTCAGTCTGTGTGGGTCTTTTGTTCTGAGGTAGGTCTCCTGTAGGCAGCATATGTGTGGGTCATGTTTTCTTGTCCATTCAGCTACTCTGTATCTTTTGATTAGAGCATTTAATCCATTAACATTTAAGATTATCATTAATAGGTATTTGTTCATTTTTTTCTCCCTTTGTACCTGTGTTCCTCTCACTTTCACTCCTTTTCCGTTCTCTTCTTATAGTAGTTCCTTTAGTAAATCTTGTGGGGCTGGTTTGGTGGAGGTATATTCTTTCAGCCTTCTTTTGTCTGGGAAAATCCTTAATGGCCTTCCATTTTCATTGAGAACCTTGCTGGGTAGAGTAGTCTTGGTTGCAGGCCTTTGGTTTTCATTACTTGGAATATCTTTTGCCGTTCTTTCCTGAACTGGAGTGTTTCTGTTGAGAAATCAGCTGCTAGCCTTATCGGAGCCCCTTTTTATGTTACTTCTTTTTTTTCCCTTGCTGCTTTTAAGATTCTCTCCTTTTCTTTAATACTTGGCATTTTAATTATGATATGTCTTGGGGTAGGCCTCTTTCAGTTCATCTTGATTGGGACTCTCTGTGTTTCCTGAACTTGCATGGTTTTTTCCTTCTCCAGGTTCGGAAAGTTTTCTGTCATTATTTTTTCAAACAGGGTTTTTATTCTTGTTCCTTTTCTTCCCCTTCTGTTATTCCTGTTATTCGAATATTGTTGCATTTCATATTGTCTTGGAGATCCCTTAAGGTGTCTTCATATTCTTTGAGTCTTTCATCGTGCAGCTGCTCTACCTGGGTGTTTCCACCTTGTCTTCTAGCTCACTTACTCGGTCCTCTGCTTCATCCAGCCTGTGTGTAATTCCTTCTAGTGTGTTTTTTATTTCCAAAATTTTAATGTTCATTTCTTCCTGGTTTTTTGTTTATAGAGTCTGTTTCCTTTTTCATGCTGTTGTAGTTCTGTCAGTTCCTTGTAGTTGTCTGTGAGTTCCTTGAGCATCTTTATAACCATTATTTCGAATTCTATATCTGATAGTTTGCTTACCTCCATTTTATTTAGCTCTTTTAGTGGGGAGTTTTCCATTCCTTTTGATTGGAGGTTCTTTTTTTGTCTCCCCATTTTAGGTGACTCTTTTTGTTTGTTTCTGTGCTTCCTGATGTTTCACTTTGCTAGCTGTCTTTTGTAGGGTGAACTTCTATGGTAGTAATTCTATGGGATTCAGTGGTCTGGTCTCTTTGATCTTGTCTGGATGCTCTAGGTTTGCCCTTTCTTCTGTTTGTGTGGGCTCTCTTGTACTTGGGTTTGTACCTTTTGGTGGTTCCTTTGTTGGTGGGTTCTCCCCTCCAGCAGGTATACTGATGTTCGCAGCTCCCACCTATTCTGGTATGTGATCAGTGGCTGGGGGTAGGCAAAATGGATTAAGACAAGGAGAGTATTCTTTGGGATTTAAAGTACCAGGAAGTAGAGAAGAGATAGGAGATTCTTTGGATAGTATAGCATTAACCGTGATATTTCACCCAACTAGCCACTTTTCATAAAAGGTAAGAGATAAGACTCTTGTTAGAGGGGAGGATGATTGTGAGCTGAATCCAGAAAACAGAGCACTTGTGCAAGGTTAGATGATGAGATGTAGTGGGAGTAAAGGGTAGGAAGTAGACATAGTGTGCGAGAGAATAGAGTTAACCACAACAATTATAAAGCTCAGGAATAAAGTGAACTAGGCTAAGATCAGGGAGGGTTGCTGTGTAGTATGTAAAATTGTATGGAACAACAATTATTTGCAGTAGTACTGCAACAACAATAATATGACAAGAAATATGTGATTTGGATAACAAGAATAGAAAGTACACAATTAAGAGTAATGTGTTATTGGAACACGAGTGAAGTGGAAGAAGGAAAATTAAAATATAATAGGAAAGAGAATAAGGAAGACCAAACACTGCAATTAAACAGAAATAAAGAAAACTAAACAAAGAAGAGAAGTTAAAAAATACTAATAGAATAAAAGAAGTAAAAATCATGAAAAACTAATAATGCAAATAAACAATAAAATGCCAGTTCTGTGGGATAGCAAAGTGAAATTTGTCTCAGTTTCTCAGTTTTGGAGGTTAGCCTTGTGCTCCCCCTTTGGATTTATCTCTGGACCTTTCACGACTCCAGGTCTTATTGTCCCACTTGGGGGAAGAAAAACTAAGGCTCCTGCTGATTTTAAACCCATTGAGCGAGTTCTGCTGGTCTTCCCTGATGCCACAGGAACAGGAGGGGCCAGGCTTCGCTTTTCTCCCTTCACATGGTTTTGCAGGGTCAGGGCCAGGTCTGGGCAGAAATATTCATAGTTGCCCAGCCTCCAGCCTAGGTCCTCCATGAGCTGCCAGGCCCCCACTGTCCATCTGCACCAGGCCTGGGCCTTTGATCCACCAATTGCACTGAGGTCCATGTGGTGTGCCTCCTCCTTGCTCTTTGGCAACCCACCATGGCCGAAGCCCACAGCCATGGAATCAGTGCAGTGCCAGTCAGCCTCTGGGCTAGCAGTTCAAGTCAAGCTCAGGTTCGAGGCTCCAATCAGCCTCGGTGCGGGGCATGTGGCCCTGGCAGCAGCCAGAATCAGCTGCAGCGCCACCAGTCAGCCTCCAGGGGAGTGGTGTGACTCAGCTGCCCAGCTGGCGCTCGAGTCAGGCACAGGCCAGTGGCGGGAATCAGCCTCAGGGTGAGCGTGGCAAATCAGCAGCCCTGCAATCACCAGAGCCAAGAGCTGGTGCACAGCTCAGATCACCCTTGGGGCAAGCCAGCCGCTGCTGGAGAGTTCCTTACAAAGCAGCTGCAAGCCTCTTTTTTTTTTTTTTTTTTTTAAGTAAAAGTCTCTTGTTTAAGCCTGCCATTCTTAGCAAGTGCCTGGTTTTTCATACAGCCCAACTTTCTAACCAGACTGGAGACTATCCGGGTCAGGGTCCGACAAGCCCAACTCTTCTCCAGCTGTCACTGGTTCCCCTATTTCTGTGGTAACGACCTATCTGGCCTCCATAGACATAGCGGGTGTATACCACCTCTGTGTGTCTCCCACTTTTGTCTTTATTCCTCTCAGTGACTTCAAGCATCCAGATCCCTCCTGGTGTCAGGCTACCCTCCTGCTCTGGTAGGGGATGGAGCTGGTGCTCTAACTCTCCTCCAAGTATCCTGCAGCAGGCACCGAGCTGGGGCCACAGCAGCCTAGGTCCCTGTGCAGATCCCAGGGACCATACCATCCCGATGCAATCTCCTCACTGTCTGTTTTTCAATGCCCTGTACAATTTTTGGCCTCCAAACTTCATATAAGCTGGGATTCTGTTGGCTGTTCACTCTGTTCCTCAAAAGATCGTCCAGGTGTTGCAGCTGGGCACAGGGAGAGCTGGGCTCTGCTCCTGTCTACCTTGTAGCCATCTTCTGTCTCTCTCCTAATTTGTAGTTTTAATTTGAACATTTCACCTAAAATGTCATATGGTATGGTTGAGTGTGATATTTTTGTGTTACAGAATTACATGCTTATGATTTTATAGTAAAATATTTTGTAATAAAGAAGGGGCGTTATTTGTGCCGGACCCTATAAAGGACCCTATCTATATAAAGGTTGTCACTGTAGCAAAAATTTGAAAAGAGTATACAGGTAAATACCCAACAGTGGGAATTGATTGAACAAGTTGCATTGCATTCATGTACTGTGTACCCATTAAAGAAGATGATGTGTCTCAGGAATTTTCCAGCCATTGACCCCCTCACTCTACTCATTGGCTATAAATCCCCAGCTATTTTTGCTGAATTCTGAGTTGAGCCTCATCTCTCTCTCCCTATTAACAACAGTCCCAAATAAGGTCTTCTGAAAAAAGGATCATGTGAACCTATACTTGTTGCTGTAAAATGACATACACAATGTGTTATGGACGAAGTAAAGGTAGGTTACAAACATAGTGTAGATTATTCTAATTTTGTTTAACAATATCTAAGCTGCTAGACCACTAGCTAACTAGAGTAACTATAGTTAAATATCCATAATGGGTGTGTGATTTTTTTCTTTTTTTTAAGTATATTTTGTTGATAATGCTATTACAGTTGTCCCAATTTTTTCTCCCCTTTATCCGCCTCCACCCTGCACCACCCTTCCCACCAGCATTCCCCCACCCCTAGTTCATGTCCATGGGTCATATATATAAGTTCTTTGGCTTCTCCATTTCCTATACTATTCTTAACCTCCCCTTACCTATTTTGTGCCTACCAATTATGCTTCTTATTCCCTGTACCGTTTCCCTCATTCTCCCCCTTCCCCCTCCCCACTGATAACCCTCCGTGTGATCTCCATTCCTGTGATTCTATTCCTGTTCTAGTTGTTTGCTTAGTTCGTTTTGGTTTTTAGGTTCAATTGTTGATAATTGTGAGTTTGTTGTCATTTTATTGTTCATAGTTTTGATCATTTTCTTTTACTTAGATAAGTCTCTTTAACATTTCATGTAATAAGGGCTTGGTGATAATGAACTCCTTTAACTTGACCTTACCTGGGAAGCACTTTATCTGCCCTTCCATTCTAAATGATAGCTTTGCTGAATAGAGTAATTTTGGATGTAGGTCCGTCCTTGCCTTTCATGACTTCAAATACTTCTTTCCAGCTCCTTCTTGCCTGCAAGGTTTCTTTTGAGAAATCAGCTGAGAGTCTTATGGAAACTCCGTTTTAGATAACTCTCTTCTTTTCTCTTGCTGCTTTTAAGATTCTCTCCTTATCTTTAATCTTGGGTGATATAATTATGATGTGTCTTGTTGTGTTTCTTCTTGGATCCAACTCCTTTGAGACTCTCTGAGCTTCCTGGACTTTCATGTCTAGTTCCTTTGCCAGATTGGGGAAGTTTTCCTTCATTATTTTTCCAAATAAGTTTTCACTTTCTTGCTGTCTTGCTTTCCCTCTTCTTCTGGCACCCCTATAATTTGGATGTTGGAACATTTCCAGTTGCCCTGGCACTTTCTAAGCCTCACCTCATTTTTTTGAATTTTTGTTTCTTCATTCTGTTCTGGTTGAATGTTTATTTCTTCCTTCTGCTCCAAACTGTTGATTTGAGTCCCAGTTTTCTTCCCTTCACTGTTGGTTCTCTGTGCATTTTCCTTTATTTCACTTTGTATGACCTTCATTTCTTCCTTCGTTTTTCAACCAAACTTGATTATTTCTGTGAGCATCCTGATTACCAGTGTTTTGAACTCTACATCTGATAGGTTGGCTATCTCCTCGTTACTTAGTTCTTTTTCTGTTTGATCTGTTTTTTCATTTAGGCCATAATTCTTTGTCTCGCCACATCTGTTATGTTGTAAGGGGTAGAGCCTTAGGTATTTGCCACGGCGGGGAAACCCAGGTCTGTGCTTTGTGGTGTTCTCTGTGGGGAATGGGTCAGAGAGGGAACAATGCTGCTTGCTAGCTTCCTGGGCTCTTTCCCCCACTTCCCATCACTTCCCTGGCTGCCCACAAGCCGATTGTGTTCTTTCAGGTGCTGGTTCCCAGGTGGGTGGGCTTGTGTATGTTGTAGGACCCCCTGGGTCTTTCCAGTGGACTCTTCTGTGAGACTGGTAGTTTCTTCCGATACAACTGCCCCCACAGGTTTTAACAGCCAGAATTTTTGAGGCTTTATTTCCCCACACTGGAACCCTGGGTTGGGCAGTTTGTCTCGCTCCCCAGTTGTTCCTCCCAGCTTATCTGCACACAAATGTGGGACCCCTGGTCCTCCAGCTTCTGCTTTGCCATGCATCCTCTCTGCCCAGCTGTGTATCTCCGCCCCTCCTACCAGTTTGGATGAATGTTTCTTCTTTAACTCCTTGGTTGTTGGACTTCCATTCAGGCTGATTTTCTGGCATTTCTGGTTGTGTTGTTTTTGTTTTTTTTTTAAATAGTTGCTATCCTTTTGGTTGTGTAAGGAGGTGAAGTGTTTGTATCTACGCCTCCACCTTGGCCAGAACCTGATTTTTTTTCTTGTGTGAGAATTATATGTGTTTTTTTTACTGTTACATTTTCTTTTTTAAATGAGATGAGCAACATTACTTTTGTAATCATAAAAATAAAAGCTATTTCTATATTTGTGAAGAAGGGGTGAAAAAATCTATTTGTTTTTCAAATCATGTGTTCTTATTTTAGACTCTTCTAATGATGGCCATTATATATAGTAGATGTGTGACAGAACCTTATAAAATGCAGACCTTGTTTCTTCACTTCTGCATTATTATCCACATAAACATTTTTAGTATTGTATTTACTGTATTTTGTCATGTGTAATGTGTACTTTTTTGCACAAATTTTTGAGGGAAAGATATAGGATGGACGTGCATTATACATGGGTGGTACTAATTCTGTATCTATATAAGTGTTTTTAATTTTATTTATTTTAAAAAATGAAAAATTTTATTTATTTATTTACTTAAAAGTGTAACTCCAGAAGCAATAATGATATCTGTATGCAAAATAATACCCTCGAATAGAATAGTTTCGTTTCAATAAATAAATAAATAAGTGAATTAAAAAAAATAAAAGGGAAGATTTTTTTTTTCCTGAACGTTTGGGCCAAAAACATGGGTGCCCATTATACATAGCAAAATATGGTACTTTAACCTGGTTCTGGAAAGTGAATGCATAAAAGTGAGACTGGAGAGTTTTAAAATAAAAAGTAAATGTAAGCTGGTTCATAATCACTGTATCTGACCAACTAATGTTTGTAATACTGTACATCATTCTAAATGAGAACTCATGTGATAGCTAAGACTTAATAAGTCAGGAAAATCCAGTGTGCTCTAAATTCTGGCAGTACTTGAACTGAATCATACTGCCTTCTCAGACTTTGGTTCCAGTGATTACTAATACAGAAAATCTTGCTGGTTCCATTTGTGACGCTCCAGAGGTAATGGAGCTTGTGCAAATTTTAACTCTTTGGAACCAGTGTTTGGTGTGAGCACATGTACACACACAGTCATTGTTAAGCAGGACCCTTATGTATAGAATTTTAGAAAAATTTTCAGTATCGTAATGCCTGTTGAAAATCTAAAACAACTATATAATACTGCTTTAGCGGAGTGTTCAGCATATAGCTGCTAACGTGGAAGATGTCCAGAAAACACTGGGAGAGCATGTTTGTGCTACAAATGGGAGGGGGTGTGCAGACAGCTTCTGACTGGCATACATGGGGCACCGTGGCCACCTATAAATACTAGCCACTTTCATATGTGGCTCTACAACTTTAAAAATAATTTATTAATTAGCTGAAGTATTTCTATAAAGAGATACTTCCCCTTCACCGATCTTAGGGTTGCACAGTGGTGCAATTCATATAGGAAAGGCTGAATAAGTTCTTGATTGCTTTGCTCAGTTTTCAAGAAAAGGAGTTGGTTCCTTTCTCGAAAAGCAGTGGGACCCCCTATTAGGTTACTCTGGCATTCTTGTAGACACCTTGCTTTTTGGTATAACATTGTTTTAAGCTCCTCTTATACATTTCCTATACTAGACCTCGAATCAAGCATATTTCCAATAAGAGCCATGGTTTCTTTTAGTGGAAAATGGTGTTTCAGCATCACAGTCTGGCATTAAGGATGCTGTGGATACTAGATTATTCATTGTTTCTGGGCCTTTTCAGTGTACAGATACAATTCCTTCCATAGTAGTAATTGTTTCTCAAGGCCATAGTAAGTAATAGATATGACATGATTATTTATTTGCTTTATGCCACATTATATACATAAAAGTTTCAGAGTAATGTTACCAACAGTACCCACAAACATAATTATTGAAAACAGTTCAATTGTCTTTGCATATACTCTCCATTTCCCTCCCCATTTTAATATTTTTTTTAAATTTTGAAATAATTTCAAACTTAAGAGAAAAGTCACAGAATAATGCAAACTACCCATATACATTTTCTCAGGCTTCCATTTGGATAAAATATTGCCACATTTGCTTTATCATGCCCTTCTCTCCCTCCCTATATCCTGTGCCTTCCTCCCCCAACCCTACCATCAAGCATACACACAATATTATTATATTTTTTCCTGAACTAATTAAGAGTAAGTTGTAGGCATGATGTGCCATTACCCTTAGGTAACTCATTGTATGTTTTCTAAGACAAGGGCATTCTCCTAACATAGCCACAATATAATTATCAAGTCATGAAATTAATACACGTACCTCATTAAAATTCTGCCAGTTTTTCCAATTATATCTTTGATAGCAAAAAGAACACAAGTTGCATTTATGGACATGTTTTATTCTCCAGATACAGCTTTTCTCTTCTTTACTTTGGCATTTTTGATAAATACAGGCCACTCATTTTATACAAGTTCTTTGAATTTGGGTTTGACATTTCCACATAGAAATTTTGGGCAGAAACACCATAGAAGTGATGTTTTCTTAGTGTAACCTTTTAGGAGACACATTATGTTGATTTGGTCCTTATTTGTGAGGTTAACTTTGATCACTTGATTAAGTTGGTGATGCCAGGTTTCTCCACTCTAAAAACTTACTTTTTTTTCACTTTATAATTAATAAATATTTTGTGTGGGAATACTTTTGAGACTGTGAATGTTCTGTTCCATAACATACTTTCACCAACTTCTTTTAGAATTTTTTGATGGCTCTTTCACGATTAAATTTATGATAGTGGTCAAATGGCAATTTTCTTCTTTTTAAGATTTTATTTACTTATTTTTAGAGGGGGGAAGGAAGAGAAAGAGGGAAGAGAAATATCAATGTATGCTTCCCTCTCGAGTGCCCCCTAGTGGGCACCTGGCCCACAACCTTAATGGGAATCAAATCAGTAACCCTTTGGTTTGCAGGCCGGCATTCAACACACTGAACTACTCCAGCCAGGGCTCAAATGGATTCATTCTATAATTTATTAGTTGGCATTCAACCTATTCAGTTTATTAATATGGATTTAAGGATTCCTATTTAATCCATTACTATCGTTTATTTTGAGGTTCAGATTGCCTCAGATTTAGTCAGCAGGAACCCTCTGTTTTTTTGATAGGTCCTTATCATTTTTCAAGCATCTCTACTTTATGGCACAAAAATTTTTTCAGACCCACTTTTTGTTTTCTACCCTGGGAATCAGTTGTTCCTCTAAGGATCCCTGATTTTTTTTAGTGAACAGTGGTACTTGGAAACAGATATAAACACTGGATAAATTCATTGCAACAGGGATGTCATTGCCCCTAGGCCTCTTCAGGAGACAGAGCTAGGAAAATACATGTATGCATGTTTATGTATGTGTATGTATATCTGTATTATATGTGTTTGTATGTGGGACTATACACATCTATAGTAATTTAATCTATGTTCATTTTGATATCTGCATGAAACTCACAAACCTCTTTAAAGTCCACCGCAGAGTTCATTCTAGCCTTGTCCATTTTCATATTTATAATTCCATTCTCTGACAGTGAGAAATGTTGCTCCTGTTATCTTCAGTTCACTTACTCAGTTCCCCCTGTACGTAATGAGTTCCTCCTTAACCGCACTGGTGCAGACCGTGTCAAACCCAGCCTTATTTTGGCTGTGACTGCTTCCTTGGTCTCAGTAAGCTTCCAGACCTAAGCTGCCAAAGAAAGAGAAGGGAAGAGAAGAGAAGGTCAATATATTTTTTTTTTTTCAAAAGAAAGACTGAGTAAGCTATTTAAAAAAATATTTCAACCTATTTAGAATGTCAGAACATATTATTTACTGTATATTCTCTTTTTAAATCATCATTTAGCCTAATCTCGGTAGGTCACTGGACATTTAATCCTCCCTGTCAGTCCTTACGTATATAAAATACTTTGGATTCCTGAACTTGTTCTAGCAGCTGTCTGGGAAGGGCCTGTGGGAACTATGCTCAGTAAGTTCAGGAATATCAAACATAGTTGATCTGTGGTCTTAATGCTTAGAGTTAGGTGGATATGAAATCCTTGGCTCCAGTTTTCTTTCTTTGGCTATCTAAGTATGTTATTCCATTGTTTTGTGCAAGTATGTACTATTGATGAGCAGTCTGATGACAATCCACTTTTCTTTCCCTTGTAAGTCATTTCATCTTTTTGCATAGAAGCCCAGTTAATTGTATTAGAATATAGTTCGGTGTTCATTAATCTGGGTCAGTATCCTTAAGTTCTTTTTTTCCTATTAGGACTCCTAGTGTATGTATGTTGAATCATCTTTAACTATCTTTAATATTTGCCATTTTCTTCCTAATTTTTCATCTTTTTCATTTGAAAAATTTTTACTTTTTATATATTCTCTTCGACATACATGATATCTGTTATGTTTGTTAACTCCCTGTTTCTTCTAATTTAGTCGCTTTTAATTGATTTTTTATTTCTTATAGATAGATAGTTTTGGGGGTTGTCCTAATTCTAGTTTATGTTATTACTTTGTATAATGTGTAATTTCTTAAAGTTTTTTCAGCTTGGCTTGAAGTAGTCGGTTATACTGTTTACCTGTTTTGTCGGCAGGTCTTTGTGCTGTGCTTCATTTTCTTCAGAGATTTATTTTATTCCTATTCTCTTTTTTTTTGTAATAACTTTGTATCAGATTTCACGTCTCTCATTTTCTTTCATGCATTTTTATGTGTAGTTAGCCTTTCTAAATACTCAGAGACTCTTCTTCATTTTTTGTGTAATGGTTAAAAATACAGGCTCCTGTAGAAGTAACGCCATTGAGCATGGTTGATGGGGTGTGTGAATGTCTCACATAAGATAGCAATTTGAACATTTCACTGAAATGTCATATGGTGTACTTGAGTGTGATATGGTTATGTTACAGAATTACATGCTTATGATTTTTTAATAAAAGATTTGGTATAGATTACTGGCTCATAAAAAAGGGGCGTTATTTGTGCTGGACCCTGTATATCACCTTGCTATATAAGATCTCACTGCTCTTTCCTTCCCCACTTATCTGGAGCTTCTCTTGCCCTTTTCTCTATTGCCTCTGTCCTCTTCAGTTCGGGTACTGTTCCCAGTAGTTTCTCCTTGATGTGGCTTTGTTCTGGAAGAGAGCTTTGACTGATTAGTTTTGAGAGTCTGCCCTTAAGAGTTTATTATGAACCCGCTTGCTATTGTAGCAAGCAAAACCCATTCCTTTTTATCACTTTTACTAATTTTGCCTGTTGTGCTATATAGAGAGTCCCTATTGGTAATTTTGGAGTTTTTTTGTTCCGTGGATGGGCAGATGTCCAGTTACTGTCCTCTCCTTCTCCACACACAGATGGTAATACCCATGTAGGTCTTATAGAGCTGTTGTTGGGTCGTTCTCACCATCTTGTAGTATGGGATATTGTGCAAGAGGTTCTGATTTTGCTATCTAATTGCTGTGATTTTATGAGGGAATGTACAGAAATTTAAATTTTAAGCTGCTGTCATAGCCTTCCTTGAGAATTCCCATAACATTTTCATATTTAAAAGTTGTGAACCACTACCCCATAGACCAAGCAATCTTGGGATCTCAAGGGTAACATTGTGTTTGCATTAAATAAAACTATAGTTAAAAACTAACTATATACTATATGTTATACTTACCTGGTTAATAACTAGTGGAGTGCTGTCTAGGAGCCTTTCTGTACCACCTACAACTAGACTGTTATAAAACCAATTTGGTGACCTCTTGAATGCATTAGCTAGGGAAAAAATATGGTATAAAGAAGTTCTCATGTATGTATATGTGTATATACAGGGGTGGGCAAAAGTAGGTTTATAGTTGTAATACAAATAAGTAATACAATAATTAATAAATAATTAATAATTAATAGTAATACAAAAATAAACTTTCACATACAACTGTAAACCAACATTTGTCCACCCTGTTTTATATATATGCCAGTGACACTGCTAGGATTTTATATATATAGCAGCTTTATTGACTTGACACAAGGGAGTAGATCTTTATACAACAGATTTATTTAAAAAGATCTTATGGTGAATCTTTATGGACTACATAATTCGTAATGTGTCACCTTTATAACTTTCTTCTCAAGATCATGTGTATGTACCTTGATGTGAATAGGCATAGTATGCTTTCTGTATCTTTCTACAGCACTGTTGGAAATAATTATGAAAAATGGAAGCACGGCTGGAAATAGCCCTCATTGCCGAAAACCACCAGGTAGCACTGATCAAAGCAAGCCTAACTGCACAAAAGACAGCTCATCTGGTAGTGGTGATGGTGGAAAAGGCTACACCAAAGATCAAGTAGATGGAGTTCTCAGGTAGGAATAAATATTGTTTATTTCTCAACTACATTTGCTGCTAATGTAATTTTTAAGTGGTATAGTACCTAAAAAGAAGTGTTTGAATTATAATTCAGTGGAAGAACAGATATCAAGGAATTGAACTCCAGCTGTGTTATGTTTTATATTCTTTATAAAATCAGACTGTAAAATACCATCTCTATGGAAGGTTTCATCTTTATTTTTTTGAGTACTTCTGGATGATTATTTTCGACGAAAATTATTTCAATTTTTTGACATAGTGTAATATTTAAATGAAATACTGAAAGAATAGAATTGTTTTGTCATATATATGAGGTCTGTCCAGAAGGTATCCAGCCATGTACTGTGAAAAATAGAGACATTTTGAAGACAATACAAGAAACATTGTATGTAGGACAAGATGCCTCAGTCC
>VMDR010019397.1:0-18370 GCA_007922815.1 Macrotus californicus
CGAGTCCTCTCCGCCCGTCTCGCCCCTCCTACCGGTCTGGATGAAAGTTTCTCCTTTAGTTCCTTGATTGTTGGACTTCCATACAGTTCGATTTTCTGTCAGTTCTGGTTGTTTTTTGTTTTAAAATTTGTTGTTGTCCTTCTTTTGGTTGTACGAGGAGGCACAGTGTGTCTACCTATGCCTCCATCTTGGCTGCCCCTCTTTCTTTCTTTTTAAATTAAGTGACAAGAGGGTAAATAATAAGAAAGGAGGCCTGTGAGACCCCAGGGTACCAGGAATATAGACTAGGATAGGTTGGCTTGAACATTTTTCATTTTCAGGGATACCATGACTACTTCTTTTGTTAATATTATCTGTTGTGCATTTTGAAATCTTGTCCTTAAATTTCAACGTTATGCATTAAAAAACTTTATTGCTGTTTCTTGGTTACCCTCTACATTTTTCACTTGTACCTTAACATATATATGGAAAAAATCCTCCTCCCCTCCTTTTTGTTTTTACAAATTACAAAGAATTTTCAAAGACATTATCTCACCTGAACTACAAAATGTGCAGCAAGTGGAAGCAGCACTACTGTGAAGTGGGTGGAACTGGAATATGTCAAACTCATTTTACAGTTGAGAAAACTGAGGCCCAGAAAGGTAAAAAAAACTCCCAAAGTCAATCATTCATCCAACCCCATTTGCATCCATTCAATAACTATTTAGTGAGCACACACTGTGCTAGGTACACAGTTATATTACACTGGTGAAGGGTAAAGCACTGTGGTTAGGAAACTATGTTTGGGAGCAGAGATCAGGATTTTATCAAAACTTTACATTAGTTCATCAAGGTTTCTCAGTCTCAGCACTATAACATTTGGAAGGATAGTTTTGTTGGAGGGCTGTCCTACTCCATTGTAAATCTTTAGTAGCATACATGGTCTCCCCCTACCAGGAGCCAGTGACACTCCTTCCCCAGTCGTGGTAACCAAAAATGTCTCTAAGACATTGGCAAATGTCCCCTAGGGGTTAAATTACCTCAGTTGAGAACTACTGAGCTAATTAAATTTTGTGGATCTCAGTCCCTCATCTCTAAAATGGGTATAACAATCTCTACCTAACAGCATTGTTGTGGCTAACGAATACACCAGAAGTGACCAGTAAGTGACCAGGGAGATGTTGCTGTGTTGTCATTCTTGTTTAGGTCATCCAGTATTTAGGAAGTGCCTACTATATGCCATGCAAACAGGAAGGTGCAGGCAGATTCAGGTCTTCACCTCCAGGCTTGCCTTCTATATGCAGTATTCTATTTGTTCTAGAAGCTGGCACCTCTTCTGGGCCTCCAGCTAGCCAACAGTCTCATTTTTTTTTTTTTTGTTCTCACTATATGTCACCATCTTCCTGTCATAGTTTGTCATCATCTCTTGTCCCCTAAGTTGTAGGGAACCTTTTAGTTTTTGAAAAGGCTTTTCTCAAGATGACATTTTAGGAACTTGCCATGCCCAGAAGTTCCATGGCATCTTGCCTTCTCTTCTCATGAACAATCTGTACAATGGATCACAATCCCCCAAAATGTCTAGATCAGAAGGAATTGGTGATACTGTAACCCACTGTCCCCAAGGAGTCCATGAGTAGCAGTGAGAGGTGATATGAGTAAAGGTGATATGAGTTGACATTTTCAACAATTTTCCCTAAATGGGTCTCAGAAAAAAAAATCTTTTCAGAGTACAAATAAGAATAATAGTAGGACAATTAATGTTTCTCTTGACTTCCTTTGTTACGAGGCTCTGACTTGACAGCTTTTAAGAGTTTTAGTAATATTTATTTGTAGAAAAATAACCAAGTCCTAAGAATGAGCACATCTTTTTTTTTTTTAAAGATTTTATTTATTTATTTTTAGAGAAGGGAAGGGAGAGAGAAATAGAGGGACAGAAACATCAATGTGTGGTTGCCTGTCATGCACCCCCCACTGGGGACCTGGCCTGAAACCCAGGCATGTGCCCTGACTGGGAATTGAACCAGCGATCCTTTGGTTCACAGGCCAGCACTGTATCCACTGAGCCACACCAGCCAGGGCAGAATGAATACATCTTGAATAAAAAAGAACTGACATTTGATTTCATCCAAGCAGTAGAGTGTTTTCTCTAGGCAAAACAGTGTAATTAATTTTTCCATGCTGCAGCAGAGCTGAAAAAATTGCATTCTTCTCTTACATTTTTTTTCAGTTATTACCTTAGATGGCTTATAAACACTTGTCTTATATATAATATGAACTGTGACTCTAAAGAGACTGTGCACAGTGAACTTTAAAATCATAATGTAAGCATAATTAAGATATAATGCCAAGAGAATAGAACGTCATCTTGAGATAATGACCTCCAACCGCTGTGAAAGTATGGAAGAAGAAAAGTGATGCCTAGAAATACGGGTTGGGCATTAGCCAAGACCTTGACTTGCATGTCAGTGCCCTAGGGCTTACTGAGTGGTAACTGAATCACTGCCTTATAAAAGGTAGTCAATAATTGGGGAAAGAAGGGGAAGGGTCACTCAAAGAACATGTATAAAGGACCCATGGACAAAGTCAATGGGGGGGGGTGGTTGAATGTGGGAGATAGGGGGTGGGTAGGCCAGGGGAGAGTAATGGGGGGAAATGGGGACAACTGTAATTGAACAACAATTAAAAAAAATAAAAGGTAGTCAATTCTCCATCTTTCTCAGGAGAAGAGTTATAAGGCATGAAACAAAAACAGCATATTAATTTGTATTTGGATGATGTCTTTGTATAATCCTTTGGACATAGTGCACTTGACATTATGGAATTTCTTTTTGCCAAGCCACCAGAAGTTATCAGATCCATTTCCTAATCTTTCAAGTCCTTAAATTCTTCTTGTTCATAAATCAATTCACACAAATGTACTAATAGCTTTTTGGGTGTCTTTTCCAGGAAATCCATTTCCCTATGAATAGCTGGAAAAGCTTCAAGGAAGAAATACTTCCTGGGATGGGCAGGATGGGTGAGACTTCAAAATGTGGCAATAGGGGATGAGATGAGAGGGCATTCCAGGTGGAGAAAACAGCATAAGTGAAGCATGGTGATGGGAAAGCTCACAGCAAGTTTAGAAAGACAATGAGCAGCCTGGTTTGACCAAGGGCAAAACTGGTGGAGAACAGTAATGAACATTTTAGAAGGAAGAGGGTTGATTCTTCTTTACACTAGAGTCCCAAACAAGCACTTTGTTTGCCAGGTTTGGAGTGAAAATGTGATTTGATTGCTCTATGACATATTTTTTAATTGAAATTTTTAGCTTCTGTTGAAATTCTAGAAGACCTCTTAACAGTAGGCCTAAGATCCTCCCAAAACTGGTGCCCAAGAAGAGCTGGCACTGTGAAAGAAGGGGTTTACTCTCCAATGGGCCAGAGTCCCCCCCATTGAATATTGTGTTCACAACACACTGAGAAAAAAAGGGAGTTCTGATTTATTGTCAGATTTTTCTTATGATGGATAATCATAATCTCCAAGAAAAATGCATGGTTGTATTATATATTTTTTCTACACCCTGGGTCATGAAAAATCAAGTTGAATTTTCTTACACCAAACTCGCTTTACTCATTTTTATGAGCTCTGTCAGCATTTCAGCTCACGACCCCTTCTTTTTGATATGGGAAGACTTTAAAAGTTTTTGAGCCAGGGAGTGAGTGACATGATCAAAACTATATCCCAGTTTGGGACATGAGAAACCACACGATATGGGAAAAAAGGAAGAATGCTCAAAGATAGAACAGAGTCAACAGGTGACTGCAGTACTAGAGGCTCAAGGTGACAAGGATCTTCCCCAGGCCTGGGCAGCAGCAACTTAAATCCAGGGGTGAAGGTGATAACACTTTGAGGTTTTTGTTCTAACTTCCTGAGTGCATGACATCAGAAACTGGAAAACTGTAAGAAGAAACTAGTATGTTGAGGTGAGTGATGAACTCATTTTGGGTGTCTTGAGTTAAGGATACTGGGCAGGTTAGTTGAAAATATGAGATTAGGACATAAGGGGAGACTGAAGCAAAGGGCGAGAAATTGGGAATCACCCTGAATAGAAAAGGCAGTTGATACCACTGAAAAGAAGGTCACTGAGGTGAAGAGACTATAGAGAGACAGAGTAGACATCCATGTAAGAACCATAGGAAGGGCTACATTTAGGAGTATCTTTGTCTGTTCAAGCTGCTACAAATTGAGTAGTTTTTAAACAATGGAAATCTGTTTCTCACAGTTCTGGGGCTTGGAAGCCCAAGACCAAGGCACTGGCAGATTCTGTGTCTGGTGAAGGTCTGCTTCTTGGTTCATAGACGGCTGTCCTCACATGGTGAGACCAGCATCAGCTCCCAGCACTCTCCTCAGAGGTCTGAGTTTCAGCTCTATGCACCACCTCCCTTAACCCCATTGTCTTTGTTGTTGTTCCTGCATCTGTAGGGGTGGTGGCTGCTTCCTGCAGCCTCTATGATACCTTCAGGTTCTCTCTTTTGCCTTCTGAGTTACTTAGTTAACAAATTTATAACTAGCTAGCAATCATTTATGGTAAATTCTCTGTGTTCAAATAACTAGTTTGTCTCCTGACTGGCTCTGACTAATACAGGCAGACAGATTGACAGTAGTGGGTACTTCCAGAGCCTCAAAGAGCAGGTTTCAACCTTGTTTAGAAGAGAAGTGACACAGCCAGGGGAAGGCCTGCTGGCAAAGGGAGCCAATCCATTTAATTAACAGGCTACCCCAACCAATATGGAGATGAAGTGCCAACCTTATTAATGACTGTAAAGGTGTCCTGTGGCAGGAGCAGGAAGAGAGAGACCTGGCCACCTTGAGGCCCAGTGGCCTGTACTCATTAACATGGCGCTGTGAGAGCAGGAACCACATCGCCATCTCTGTGGTGTAGTGGTCTGGAGAGGCTTCCCCACTAGTAGGGGCCGTGGTGCTGGCTGACCAGAACAGGACTCTTTGCATGTGAAGACATCCTCGTAGATGATACGTCCAGAGCACCTCTCATTGATATCCTTGGATGTGAAAACTGACCTATAATAATGCCTGATATATGCACAGTGCTTTAGAGCTTTTAATACATTTTTATAGGTTATTTGATTCGATCCTTACAATAACCATGAGAGACATAGCAAGGCAATTAAGTAAATAGGCATTGGAGACAGAAAGACAAGTTTGAATCTTGGCTCAATCACTTCTTTGTTATGGTATGTTGGACAAGTTACTTAAATAGTTTGATTATTAGTTTCCTCTTCAAAAATGCATTGCCCACCTCATAGGGCTATTCTAATGGTCAAGAAATACAAAGTACTTTAAAAAGCACTTAGCATATTGCATCATACAATAAATGTTCAAAACTGCTTGCTGTTATGTCATGGATAGAAAAAAGAGAACTGGAGAAGAGAACCTACTTGCCCAAAGTCACTAAGTGATGAATTCAGGCCCCACACTTGTCTTTGCATTCAAGTTCCTTCATACTTTTTCATTAGAAGCACAATTTTTCTGGAAGCCTCTCAGGTGTGTCCTGTGCAGGCAATATCTCACACTTAGTTGCCAATGGTGAATGACTACACAAATGCAGCAACGTGGGACCCCTTTTCCTGGTGAACATCACTCATCCTGGCACTGACAGTCAATGTAGGCATGATTCAGGGTTTTATGTTTCACCCTGCTGGGCCTCCATTTCCTCAGGTAGAGTGATCACCTCCTACCCCAGTAATTTTTTTCGTGCTGGCTGCAGTTGGACATCACCTGGGAAGCTTTAAAAAAATACTGATATCTGGGTTCTCATGCCCTGAGATTCTGACTTAACTGAGTTGTGGCCTAGACATTGATTATCAAGAAAATAATCCTGTTTAGTCTATTATAAAGCCAGGGTTGATAAATATTGTCTAGGTCAAGTGTTGAAAAACTGTATGCCATGAGCCAAATCTGGTCAGTGGTCTGTTTTCATAAAGTTTTGTTGGAACACAGACATATTCAATACTTGGTAGTTTACATATTGCCTGTGGCTGCTTTTGCACTATTGCAGCAGAGTTGAGTCATTGCAACAGAGATCACATGGCCTGCAAAGCCTGAAATATTTACTAACTAATCCTCTATTGAAAAAGTTTGCCAACCCTATTTTAAAGGTCTGTATGATCTCTATAGGTCTTTTATCTCTACCATACTACAGACCCATGATTCCTATCTGATAAATTAGGTAATATAGTCAACCTAGAGAAATGACTTTCAAGCTTTTTAGACCGCAAACTAAAGTAAGAAATAGATCTTATATCTGTGGTGGTTTTAAAAATATGTCTACAAAATCATTAAAAGTCTTCCCTTCAAGAGGTGGAACCTAATTCTTCCCCTAATCCTGGAATGTGGGCTGGATTTAATGACAGGCTTCTAAGAATAGAATTCAGCAGAAGTGACAATCTGTGACTTTAGGTCATAAGAAGGCATTGTGGTTTTCCCCTTGGTTGCCCTCTTTCTTGGATTCCTCCAAGGATTAAATTAGATAATCCAGGTCAGCCATTTGGTATAGTGTCTGGTACATAGTATATGCTCCTTTCATAAATCTTAGTTCTTCTTATTGTAATTATCATAACTCAATCCCTGATAGTGGCTCATTTATATTACAGTTGAGTTTTGCATTTTAAAGGGAGGAATTGGGGAGCTAACCCTGTGATTCACTGGTATCATTAAACGAGAATTCTAGAACTAACACTATAATCTCTATTTAGCTTTTATCATGTGTCAGGCAATGTACTTAAGTTCATATGCTTTGTCTTCCTTAATTCTCACACCAACCCTATAAGGGATTAGTTTATGGTTGAGAAAACAGAGCACAGATTCTTTTTTTTTTTTTTTAAATTACTTTATTGTTGTTCCCAAGGCTACACAGCTAGCAAGTGAAAGAGGCAGCATGGGAAACCTTAATGTGACGCCAGAAACTTCATTCTCACTCACATTACTCTTCTAAGATATGAGAGAGAACAGCTGCTTTGGGGAAAAGTTATTATTAAGTTGGTAATTGTAAGGGGTGAAAGTTCAGGACTAAAAGGTCCCAGTAGAGGGGCCCAGAGCTACCCCACTTAAAAGTTCAGGCATGAATAGAATGTGGTTAGGAGCATAGCTCCTGGCCTCCTCAAGGGACCATGAAACTGCTGGGGAGTCTCTCTGAAAAGCCAAGGCAAAGTGTTACTTGGAGGAGATGCCCTGCTTGTCATCTGATTTCACAGCAGGTACAAGCCCACAGGTACTGGCCTCGGGGAACAGGAACAGTTTAGAGCAGGGTGCTTTGCAGAATGACTAAAAACTAGATGTAGCCTCCTGATCCCAGGCAGAGGAAGTTTTGTTCATTTAGTCATGAACTCATTCATTCATGCAAATATTTAAATGCCTATTACACACCAAGGATTGTGGGAGACACAAAATAAAGAAAATATGGTTTCTGCCTTTGATGATCACAAAGACTAAAAAGGTCCAAGTGACCACTCATAATTCTGTGGGCTGAGCTCCACAGAGGAAGAATGAAGCAAGTGCTGTGGGGCTCAGCCTGGGGAAGCTCCGGAAGATGCCTGAGAGAAGGCAAGTCATTGGAAGACCAGCTGAGCTATATCATCAAAAAATAAATGGATTGTTAATGATGAGAACAGAGAAAAGGGGACCACCATGAAAAATACAGACTCAGAAGCACCTGGTAACTCATTGGAAAAAAGCAAAGGAAATGTAGGAGTTACTAAGATGATTTTGTTTCTGGCAATCTCTATCCAATAGAACTTTCTGAGATGATGAAAATGTCTTATCCTCATTGCTCAATATCATAGCTACTAGTTACACATAACTATTGAACACCTGAAATAGGGCTAGTGCAAGTTATTGATTTAACTTTTATGCAATTTTGATTAATGTAAATTTAAAACACTTTAAATGAATTATCTCATTTAATTCCCACAATAATTCTATGCAGTAGGTACGACCCGTTGCCCCATTTCATGGATGAAGAAACTGAGCCACAGAGAGGGGAGTCACTTGACCAGGATGACATAGCCAGCAGGTGGAATTTAAGCTGTGACATCCTGGCCCCAGAGCCCATGCTCTCAGTCACTCCATCACGATGTCAGCATTCTGTTCACGTAAATCTTCTTGTAGAGGTAATTCCCATTATGTAACAAAACACATTAAAAGCTTGTAAAATGTTGACAGTAGAATTATTTTTAAGGTATTAATGCAGCTTGTTCTTTAAATGAATTCATGTGTGAATACCCTGGTTTACCTTTAGGAGTTTTGCTGAAATGCTTTACACCACCACCTAAGTGACCCTACTTAATGAATTCTAAAAATGTAGTAAACTGCTCAAGGGATTCCAAACTCTTTCTACCAGAAGTCATTTAATCTACGGAGGGACGTCTCAGTAGGAATGGAGAATGGTTCTGTAGTTAATCTAAGGGAAATCACTGGGCATTTTTGACTTTCGGTGTAACATTGGCATTAGAGCTCACAGCTGGAGACTTAGTTGTGTGGATTTGAGAAATCTCCTGGGAACATCTTTCGACAGTCCTCAAAGATTGCTGACATTTGGCCTGTCCCACTAGGAGGCTGAAATTGAATTCTGACACCAATTTTTTCCATCAGTGGGATTAATAGTAAATTGAAAAGAAAAATCTTAGAAGTGGCAGACCCCAGGGAAAGTCCAAATGAATTATGGGGCTCTGAGATAGATTTGAACCAGTGGCTCTTAGGGTAATGTGCCACAGCTATAGGAAACCAGCAAAGGTCATACAATGTGTTAACTCCAAGATGAAAAGCAAGCAAATCATAGTGAGACAAAATGCCAGATCATATTTTCCCTTAGTTGCAAAAGGTGCAATTTTGAAAGATGAGTAAAGACTCCCAATGAATCAGAGGTTGTACATAACACAATATTTAATACAGTTGACTCATCATTATAGCAAAGCATCTTCATTTGCAAGTCCCTTCATTTAGAGTAGGGTATCCACAAGTGAATTCCTGGCAACATGGGGACTTTAGGTTAATTGACACTAGGTTACCATGCTGCAGAACTTAATTCTGACTCTATTAATTCCTTCCACCCATGTGTAGGACACCTATTCCATGTGAGGCAAGATTTTCAGTAACTGAGGACACAGAACTGAATGAATCAAACAAGGTCTCTGATTACTTGGACCTAACATTCTAGTGGGAACAGAAGGCAACAACCAAGAAAGTTAAGCAAAGAACATTGCAGGTCACTGTACTTGTGCTGCAGAAAAAAATGGGATGTTATGATACTACAGTCTAGTGTCTAGGGATTTTTCTCCTGGCCTGAGTGATAAAGTGTAATTTCGTTCTTTACTCTCAGAGAATATACTTCCCCTGGCCTCTGAATCTGTTTTACCAAACATTTGGGGTAAATCATAGCTGTGGTATGCCTGTCTGTGCGACAATCATGTGCGTGTACGTTTGACTTTCATTTGACTCATTCCATTTTTCATTTGACTCACATATGATTTAATGATATCTAAGAGTTTTCCTGTCCTTTGGGGTTCCATTCATTTCAACAACTGTTTTCTTCACTCTTTTGCCCCCCAATTAAAATCTCTAATGAGGTCTGGCAGACTTTCCTTCATCTGCCCACTCTGAATTGGAGTTAACGCTAATTATGATGGACTTGTATATGGAAATTAAAGCTGTTATCACTAACAAATGCTGAGATTATTGAGGGTGGTTTCTTCTACTTGTACAAAGCTAATGCCAGCCAGACATAGTACCCCTTAACTTCTAAGAAGATGCCATCAAATTTCAGAAGGCCTAGGAGGATCCAATATTCAATAGCACTCAATAGTGTCTGCTTTTACAGCATTTATAGGTGTTCTGTAGGCTGACAGCCTTTTAATGAATTAATAAACTACAGTACAGAAAGATCGCTTTCCTCTCTTCATTGTACCACTTCTGAAAGCCGAGTGAGTGTGTGAGGGGGGAGGGGGGGTTACTCCTAATAGAGTCAATAAAGTGGATGGATCAAGAATGCTAAGTGAAATAAGCCAGGCAGTAAGGGAGAAATACCACATGATCTCACCTTTAACTGGAACATAATCAACAAAAGAAAACAGCAAACAAAATACAACCAGAGACATTGAAATTAAGAACAATCTAACAATAGCCAGAGGGGAAGGGGGAGGGATCAGTGCAGGAAAGGGTTTCCAGGAAACACTATAAAGGACACATGGACATAACCAAGGGGGAGGGTAGGCGCAAGGGAGGGAGGTGGGATTGGCTGGGGTGGTGCGGGGGAGTGGTGGGGGGAAAATGCAGACAACTGTAAATGAAAAACAATAAAGTAATTTAAAAAAAAACACAGAAAAGAAAATCCCCGCTTACATTAATAAAATCCAGCAAACCAGCACTTTGATGACGTTTTGGACTCCAGCTTTGTACTGAAAATAATTTATGGCAAAAGTCATATTCCTGTGAGTAGGATGAAGAGTTGCTCTGGGAGAAAATTGGTAAAATAAAGCCCTTTTCCTGTGTTTTCCTTCTTAATTTGATGGCACTTTTCAGGCTTTCTTCACCATTTGTGTCACATGCTCCCATTCTACAAAGGCAACGGTGGCCAAGTGAGGTCATCTGGGGCTCCTTGCTCCCCACTATGGTAGCATCCTTATCTTTCTAGGCAGCTGCTGCAGAGGCACACTGAGGCTTTCTTCTCCTCTGCCCACAAACGTTATCTCTCCTGGTTCACTTTACTCTTCTTTCCTCATTGCTCCCAATTTCCCACCAGAGAGGCATAGAAAGGGTCCTCCCTGATTCCTCTCCAGTCCATTCTGCTCTCAACAGGATGTCTGTCCCCATGTGGTGGTTGGTGTCCCTGTGTGTCTGTCCAAATGTCCCCTTCTTATAAAAACACCATTCAAACTGCATTAGGACCCACCCTAGAGACCTCATTTTTATTTGATTACCTCTGTGAAGCCTCTATCTCTAATAGGTTTATATTCACTGAGGGTTAGACCTTCAAAATATGAGTTGTTGGGGGACATACTTCACCTACTAACAAAGACTGTGTCCCTTTGCTTTCATAAAATTTAAGGTAGGGCCTGACACATACTAGGCACTTAATAAACACTTCTTGAATAAATGAAAGAATCAAAAGCTGATAATGGGCCCTGAAGGAGAAATACTGGATTGGTACATTTCATAAAGGATGGTGATGGGATAAGACTTTGCTAGTCCATCATATTAGCCTCTAGCCTCACATAGCTATTGAGCACTTGAAATGTCAACAGTCCAAATTTTAGTTGTGTTTAACTGAAAAATGCATTTCAGATTTCAAAGACTTAGCAAAAAAGGTAAGATGTCTTAATAATTTTATATTCATCATATGTTGAAATAATAATGTTTTGATTATATTGTATGGTAATATATATCATTAACATTAATTTTACCTGCTTATTTTTACTTTATTTAATGTGGCTACTAGAAGTTGAAAATAACACATACCTTGCATTATATTTGTATTGAACAACACTAGTATAAATAGAGTTGAGGACATAGAGAAAATGTTAAGGTGGGGAGAGGAAGGAAAACATAGTCATAACAATAATTACATTTGTTGTGTGTATTGGTATGCATATATATACATTGCCAGTGTATGTATTATGTATATGTGTGTATTATGCATCCATCATTGTGCTAAGCACTGCATATGCAAAATCTTTTTTACCCTTCATGATAGGATGTGATGTGTATATTTATTATTATTATTATTATTAATTATTATTATTAATTCTGTTTCACGGATAAAGGTGAACTGCCCAGAAGTCTGGTAATTTGCCCAAAGGTCATACAGGTGGTGATTGAACCCAGCCATCTTGTTGCCAGAGCCCACTCCCTTACACACTGCTTCCTTTTTGTGAGAGTTATATGGGAGAGCAAAAGCATTGAGAGGTGCCAATGTCAGAGTGGGGGCATGAAGAACCCTGTAGGGAAATTGTACCTCCTGCCCGATCTTTATTAGGACTGAGCCTAATCAGACATAATGAAGATAACCAGTGGAGTCACTTGTGACCCTGCTGTAGCTGTGGCACCTGCAGTAGCCAAATAGGATAAAGAAAGGAGCAGAGGCATGGTAAGAGCATTTTGATTTTCAGGGAAGCCAAAGGGACTAAAGTTGGGCAGAAAGCAAGTGCAGACAGAACAATTAGCTTGCAGCCTCTCTCTTTGCCAGGGCTCCTCCCCAGAAGAAAGCTCTGTGGGATGTAAGGAACCAGCTCCAATGCCGGAACACCTTCCCCTTCACTGCACTGGCATTTGAAGGACATGCAAGAACTAACTCAGAGCTTCTGGAGTCTGTCTTCCAGCATCTCATAGTTCATACTGGCTTTTATTCATTAGGGTATTTCCAGCTCTTGCTCAAACAAGAGTGTGTGTGAAAGAATAATCTGAAGAATAAGGTTACTTCCTTCTCTTCCATCTCTTCCTATCACAACAGTTCCTCCACACCCACTCCCCACCCCTTACCAGGGGTTGTGGTGGGGGGAGATAAAACAAAACTACATTTTTTCATGAACATTGAGATTTGAGGTCATTATGAAAGACAGGCGATTCCCCACTCCCCAGCTAGTGAACCTTGGTCAAATGGTTTAACATCTCCAATTTGCAGTTTCCTTCTGTGTAGAACTGAATGTTATTTAATGCACACCATTAGAGAGTTCTTGCTTATTGTTAAATTAGATACTGTATATAAAGCACTTCGCCCATTGTTCTACTATGTCCTACCTATTTATTTTTCCTTAAGCAGATTTTTAGGCACTAGGCCAAACCTAATGATTCAGAATCTCTGGGGTGCTGCTTGGAAATCTTATTTTCAATACACTCCCCAACTGATTCTGAAAATGGACGCTGAAGCTGGACAGTCCCCTAGGTTACATGTTAATATCTCAGTAGTGACAATATCACTTGTACTTTATTTCACTTGAGAACAGAAATTATCTTTTTTAAAAAATCTTGAGGTACAACTAGACAAATCTTAAATCTACAGCTCAGTGAAATTTAATATATGGATACACCCATTTAACCACCACCCAGATTAAGACGTGAAATATTTTTGGCTATTTAGTAGTCTCCGTTATATCTCTCCAAGTCAGAAACACATATTATCCCTATTCTCCACACTGACATTTTTTTAAAGGCTCTCCCTCTCCAGGTGATTCTAATGCACAGTAGGTTTGAGAATCAATGATTCACGTCCTAGAACATTGGACTTTCCATCTCTAACCTCTTCCACTACATTTGTGAAATTGTCTTTGGGCCATTTCTTCATGAGGTGATAGAGAATAGGAAATAATGGAATGAATCTTAAGTTAATTATCAAGACCAAAAGGAATTAGAACACTTTCAGGCTAACCCTGCTTAACACTGTGTACACATGCTTATCTCTTTCTTCAGTTCCTGACTTAAGAGTTTCCGCTGTGCCTATTCCTTACCCTGTAAGGATCCTCTGGTGAACTGCTACCTTTCTGAGGTTTGTGCCCCTCCTCAGGAAACTAGTCACTGGTTTTGGCTGCAGCAGGAAAGCAAAACAAGTGGAGGTATTTAATTTCTTTTGTGCAAAGAACTTCTTGGCACAGACTTGTGAAGTCTATTGACCCCTTCTCATCAAAATGTTTTTAACTGCATAAAATGGGATATGTAGGATTACAAAGATAACCAATTCTATAAGATATACAGATATCAAAACAAAAACATCTTTATAATAATATGTGCTTATTTAATAACCCATTGAATAACAAGATCTAGCAACAAATCTAATATTTACAGTAATTTTGATGTAGTAATGAGTGTAAAAATATTTCATGGTATCATCAGCAACTACTAAGATGGCATGAAAGTATCTGTTAATATTACTACAGTTTGTTTCATTCATAATTAAATGAAATGTACTTCGGGTACATGCTAGTAAAAATAAAGATGCAGCTTCTGCCCCTGCCCCAGTTGAGTTCATGGACATCTGAGTGCAATTTATAGACTCCCCAAAAGGTCTCCCCAAATTTCCTGTGTGAGATAGTTTCAAATTCTTGTTTTATTGTGACTTTCTGGATCAGACACCATTAGCTATTTAGGGTGATTAGCTCGGCCAGCTTGGTCATGACACCTACAAGGAAGCTGAGATAAGCGGATACCTGAAGTGACTGTCTATTGTCACACAACTGGTTGCTGGAATTGAATTCCATGTCTTTTTCATGTCAACACTCCTAGAAGCTTGGAATGAACAGAATGTTCTCTTGGTTTGTATCAGGTTTGCACAGTATTTATTAAGCATTATTTAATTATGCATATTGTTGCTTTATGTTCTAATGACTACATGTATATCTATTATTTTGCTTTTATTTTGATGTAAAGGTCTTTTGTTTTCAAATTCAGTCTTACTTTCTTTTGTAGCCATAAATAAATCCATGCATATGTGATCAATTAATTTAAGACAAAAAAGCCAAGAATATACAATGAGGGAAGGACACTGTCTTTCATAAATGCTGTTGGGGAAACTGGACAGTCATATGCAAAAAAAGGAAACTGGACCATTTATCTTATAGCATACACAAAAATTAACTCAAAATAGATTAAAGATATGAATGTAATATCTGAAATCATAAAACTAGAAGAAAACAGGCAATAAGTTCCTTGATATTGGTCTTGGTGATGATATTTTTTGGATTTGACACCAAAAGCAAAGAAAACAAAAACAAAAATAAACAAGGGAGACTATATCAAACTAAAAACTTCTGCTCAGCAAAGGAAACCATCAACAAAATGAAATGGCAACCTACAAAATAAGAGGTGATATTTACAAACCATATATCTGATAAGGGTTTAATATCCAAAACATACAAAGAACTCAGGCAACTCAATAGCAAAAAAAAAAAAATCTGATTAAAAAATGAGCAGAGGATCTGTATAGATATTTTTTCCAAAGAAGACATACATATGGCTAAAAGGTACATGAAAAGGTGTTTAGCATCAGTAATCATCCAGGAAATGCAAATCAAAACCACAATGAGATATCACTTCACACTTCTTAGAATGGTTACTTTTAAACAGACAAGAAATAACAAGTGTTGTCGAGGACATGGAGGAAAGGGAACTCTTGTGCCTGTTGGTGGGAATGTAAATTCATTGCAGCCACTATGGCAAACAATATGGAGATTCTCCCCGAAGTTAACAATAGAACTACCATATGATCCACTTATTTCACTCAGGGTATTTATCTAAAGAAAATGAAAACACTAACTTGAAAAGATGTATGTACGCCCACAGTTACTGGAGCATTATTTACAATAGCCAAGATATGGAAACAACTTAAGTGTTCACTGATGGATAAATGCACAAAGAAAATGTGGCACATATATATGTATACATATATACATACATACATACATACATATGATGGAATATTATTCAGCCATAAACTCACAAGAGATGTGTATAAATCTTCTTCAGTTACCTAGCAACTAATAGGAGACAACTCAGAGGTTCACAAGACTGGGGGGAGGAAAACCTGCTTTAAAATACCTGGGAGCATTTCCACAACACCTGAGGATTACAGGACTAATTAAACCCTTCCTTCCTTCCCTCCTTCCTTCCTTTTTTCCCCAGACCAATTCTCTTTCTCCTGGTAAAGGACTACACTTTTCCTTTAGGGAGTGACCTCTTCCTCAGGCTGTTTATTTGTGATGGGACCTGTCAATCTGTCAATTCAGGAGCCTGGTCAAGGAGGGATATTATAACATGACCCTGGCTACTATCACTCTCTGGGGACTTGGAATCTTTCCTGTTAGAGCTGATTCTTCTCAGGTCCTGGGAGGACTTTTTATTAGTTCCTGGTACTTAGATCCTTATAGCCACCCAGCTTTATGCCCTTTCTGAAACAGTTTCCAGTGATTTCTTTGACTCTGAATTCTCCACATCCTTCCAATACTTTCACTTTGGTTAAATCAACTAGAGAATTTTTATATTATTATTAGTTCCACTGTACACATGAGGTAATTGAGGCTCATCCAAAAAATCCTGCACTATACCAAAAAGCCCTTAAACACTGATATATAGCCACGGTCACAGGTAATTGGCACAGAGGAAAAGCAAGTAAACATCCAAGCAAACCTTGGAAGTTTATTTCTAATTTTTCAGTTACAAAACAGTTAAACTAAAAAACTTTTTCATAATGAAGGCATTGTATATATAGCATGAAAAATCTCTACATCATGGTTCATTAACTGCTTATATTGCTACCCTATATTGTACAATGTCTTAATTTGAGAGATATTTGGGGAATGAGAATCCCCATAAGGCCAATTTTGGGCTCCTAACAAGAGAAGGCTCGGTCCTCCCAGTTACTGTTTTGGAACTACTCTTTGGCTGTGGTTAATGGAGGCCAGAAGAACTCTTGGGAAAGACAATCACTGCAGGGGTGTGATTTCAATGACAAAGAGAAGTGGAAGAAAAGGGCAGGGGTCCTTTCCTGCAAAGCAAGACAGCACTTCCAAGACAAAGAGGAGAAGCCTGCCTGCAAAAGAGCAGGTGGTTCAAGAAAACCAATTAGATGGGTAGAAAAAACAAATTAACTCCCCCCCAGTATTAACAAAATTCACAGATACATATATATACACACACAGACACACATACACAAACACACACACTTTGGAAGATATGGTTAGGCTAGAGTCCTAAAGAGAAGACTCCTAAGAGCACAATACTGTAGTCATTTTAAGTTTTTGCTGATGCAAAATATCCTGCCATGTAGGGATTTGAAGTTTCCTGGAGTCAGCAAAATTTTTACTAAAAAAAACTTTCTACTTATAGATTAAAAAAAGGCCTGTGAGACATTGTACCCAATCACATGTATGGACCTCATTTGTGTGGCAATTCAAAGAAACTGTAAAATAATTTCTATATCTATATACAGAAACACACATACACACAAACAGGAAAATCTGGCTATATTTGATATTAATGAAAATGAAGCAGGAGATAGTCAGGAAGGAGGAATCTCTAAGGGTGCCTCAGGGTTAAGACAAGGGACAGAGACCCTGTTCTAAGACCCATTGTTTCCACTTTCTGGAAAAGGGCTGAATCATGGTGACTCATGACTGAACCTACGCAGAAGATGCTGTATGACCCCTGCTTCATTTATAGTAGCATTATAATAAATTAACATTGTGCAACCCTCTTCCCCAGTGGCCAATCAAGGAAAATCATGGGAGACCACATGTGCACTAGCTTTAAAGTAATATAACTACCTGTACAAGCACAATAAAACCCCACCAAAACTAGCCAGGAAATATCCGCCCTATAAGAATAGAATCCCTCCAGCCCCTGAGGTCAATCTCTGCGTGGAGGTGGCCTGCTCCCATGTTCTGTGGAGTGCACTATCACTTAATAAAGCTGCTCTCTCTCTCTATGCTATAAACTCTCTGTGTGTTTGGTTCAATTCTTTGTCCGTGATCAGCAAGAACCTGGTTACCTGAGACAAAAAGGCACATCTGTAAATTTATTTAAGGTGTAATAATTTTTTTTTTGGCAATGATAGTAACTTTTTAACAAGTTCCTATCTTCTAAAGATACATACTGAAATAAATACAGATAGATGATAAAATGTTTGAAACCTGTTTCAAAATAATCTGAGAATAGAGAGTGTGGCTGGGGACAAAGATGAAACAAGAGTGACTATAATTCCCTAGGTGACAGGTGATGAAAGCTGAATGATAGCTACATGGGGCTCATTACACTATCTGCTTACTTTAGCACATATGAGAGATTTTCCATAGTACAAAGTTAAGTAAAAAGAGTGAAAGTGTATCTCTTAAGCTAGGTGTACTTATTTATTTTATGATTGTTCTTTAAACTCTCTATATACATTACATATGTTGTTTTGTATATATGATAGATCTGGGTCATGAAATTATTTTTTTTTCAACTTAGCCATTGTATGGAATGTTTATAATACTCTAAATGTCCTTTGCATGAATCTCATTTCTACTCAGCTGTCAGGTCTTGGACAAATTACTATAACTCTCCATATGTCAGTTTTCTTATCTTTAAAATCAAGATAATGATAAAGCATACATTATATGATTTTTTGTGACTATTAAATTGATAATCCCCCCAAATATTAATCCCAGTGCCTGAGATATTATAAAAACTTAGCAAGTATTCACTACTATTATAATTATTAATAATATATAAAAACATATGAGGTATTTATTCATTCAATATTCATTGAACATCTATTGTGATTTCAATATGTTTTGGGGAGCTTCTTTTTCCTCCTTCCAATACTAATGAGAAGGGACTTAATAAGTGTGGGACTTAAGCATTGTATTACATTTGT
>VMDR010019398.1:0-18370 GCA_007922815.1 Macrotus californicus
ACCAGATATATAGAAATAAAGAAAAAATTACATCAAAATTCATTTCACCTGCTCCTTTTAACTTATTTTTAATGTGGCTGTTGGAAAAATTAAAAATTACATATGTGGCTTACATTTTATATCTTGAATAGTGTTGCTAGAAACTGTAAAGCAACCACTAAAAAGCAAAAACAAAAAAGCAAATATAAAAACAAAGGTTATAGCTAATTACTGAAAAGAGGAATAATTAAAATAGTCACTTAATCCAAAATGAGGCAGAACATAACAAACAAGAAAAAACAACAGGTGAGGAAAATAGAAAATAATTTATTTGAATCCAACTATATCAATAATCACATTAATTGTACATATTCAAAATACCTCCTGAAAAGGATAGAGATTTTAATATTGAATAAAAATATCAGTGTCAGCTACCTGCAGTGGTACCTGCCTGCAATAAACTCACTGTAAATATGAAGACAAGTAGGGTAAAAGTAAAGAAACACGAAAACATATGCCATGGCAACACTGCTAAATACAGAATGAGAAAGACCTAACTTGGCAGAGGTCTATGAAAACAGACTTAAGAGTTTTTGATCATCTAGGCAAATGATCTTTCATCTCTGATCTAGGATATTTTTTGAATATCAGACATGGATCCAGAATGAAAACTTGTCAGAAATAAGTGCATCTGCTGGAAATCTACATCAGATGCTTTAAAGTCCAGTCCCAGATTTTAAATCACAAATATTTAGCTGTGAAAATAAGGATGATTTCTCTCTGATGATCAAGAGTTTTTGATACATTACACAGCAATGGATGGAGAACAAAATTTATTGAAACAGGCTTAGATAGTCCCAAGACCTCCAGTGGATACCTGAGACCAGGGATAATAATGAACCCAATATATACAAAATTTTTTCCTATACATACATACCTATGATAGTTCAATTTACAAATTAGGCACAGTAAGAGATTAACAACAGTAACTAATAATAAAATATAACAATATATATTACAATAAAAATTATGTGAATGTGGTCTCCCTCTCTCTCTCAAAATATCTTATTATACTACACTCATCCTTTTTCTTCTTCTTGTGATGACTTTAGGTGATAAAGTGCCTCTGTAATAAGAAGTGAGGTGGTGTCATATGCACTGTGACTTAGGCTGCTATGGCCTAGTAATATGTTAAAAGGAGGACCATCTATGTGGGGTGATCCTGGATCATTGAATCATGACAACATCGATGGTTGAATGTCAGGAGCAGATGATGTCCATGGTTGAACTTGTCAATGATCGATGATGAGGAAATTTAATATTTTCAGACCTTGGTTTACTGCAGGTAACTGAAACCGTGGAGCGTGAAACCACAGATAACGGCAGACTACTGTAGTTCGCTATAGCGGCCTCCTTCATCTGTGGGTACGGAAACGTCCACCTAGTTCTGAAGGGCCCACAAAAATACTAGTGGTATGCAAGGTTTCCCAAGACCTTACCAACCTGTAAGGTGCATTCAGAATCACCTGAAGACTACTAAGATTTCAGGACCTATACCCCTTATCTGTATAATGCTGGCCTTCAGCCCCTTTGGTATTTTGGGGAGTTTCTGGGGGCTTTTTACTTGTGCTCAGAAACAAAACTAGCCTCAGTGGATACCACATTTTCCCCCAAGGATCACCACTGCTCTCCCAAGACCTTGTTCCTCCAATGATCTCATTCTTCCACAAACCCTGTTGTTACTCCACTGAGCACAAAGGACTTTACAGCCCTCTGCATGGTCCTTAAAAGTTTGTAGTTGTAAGCCTTGGTTATCTGGCAAATTGGGTTTACCTCTCTCTCCTTTATAACTCTCAGTCTGAGAAGTAAGAAACAATGCAGTATGTGTTTGTGCCTTAATGTTTTGTGGAGTGTTCAGTAAATGTTCTTTCAGTTTTTTGCGTATAGCCCTCACTTGACTTAAGACCCAGGCATGAATGTATGGTACCAGACTGTGAACGAAGCTACACTCAGAATGTCTTTTCTCCTCTGATGAGTAAGGGTTTGTTACTGAAGAGCTCATGGCACTTCCCTCCTGCCTCCCTTAGAGTCTCCCAGGAGACTCTCTAGCTCCCTTTCAACTTGACTTCTGTCAGAGTATGTCATAATTTACCTCAGTTGCCTAGTAAGACCAAGCAAGAGACAAAGCTCAAGTTCTTTCTCAAAGGATCTTCAGGCCCCAGGAAAAGAGGCTGGCTTCACAAATTCCCAGACATGCTTAGACAGGCCTGAACCTGTGGGAATTGCAGCCAGATTCAAGCTGAAACTTTTCTATCCGGATGCACAAGAAAATCTTCAAATTAACTCAGCAGTGACAAATCTTCAAATCACATAAAGCCCCTCCACACCCTTAGCAATAAAGGCAGTCAGCAGTGATAGAGGCCATAAGGTGACAGAAAAAACAACAGAAAGGTCACCGAAGGAAACACAGAAGCCAGTCACCCCACAGGTCATTATGCCAAGGGCAGGGAGAAATTTGGGCTTCCAGTGATTCTCCTGAAATTCCTCCATGATACTCCTCAAACTGGGGATACAGGTTATTTGTTGATATAGAGACATATAGACTGGAAGGATATAAATAGCATTAAAATAGTTGCTATTTTCAGATCCAAGATGGCTGCAGAGTAGCTGGAGGCTCCTTCCACTTGCTCCCAGACCCAGACCGGTCTTGCAGCCAAACCACAGAGCAGCCAACTTGAAAATCCAGCGAAGAGTGAGTGAGTGAGAGCATGTGTGAGTGAGTGTGTGTGCGGATGAGAACGCAGGGAGTGTGCGTAAGTGGGAAAGAGCCTGCCCATCTGCAGAAACTTCGGAGCAGGTGGCCTGGTCTCTCCAGTGGAACAACTGCCACCACTGCTCCCTAATCTGGCACTTCTGGCTGCATAGATTTGGAATGGCTGTAGATGGGCTCAGGAGTCTCAAGCCCCAGAGATGGCAAGGAAGGCGCTGGCTGCAGAAACAGTGGCAGGCCCGCTGGAGGTGGAGAATGACTGCAGGGAGCAGCTAGAGCACCCTGCCACTGCCCTGTTTCATAGTATCACTGCGGGACTCTTCCCAGTGCCATCCAGGAAAATCTAGAGAGAAACTTTATCAAAAACAGTCAGAGGCTCTGACAGGCTGTGGCCAGCCCTGATCAAGAGAAACAGTGATTTTTGGGGAGGGAGTGTGCATGGAGAACAAGCAACCCAAGTCTCAGTGCTGCGGCATGTGGGCTACACAGAAACTCTTTTAAAAAGGGAGCTGAGGTGAGCAGGGACCTGGTGCTCACATGCATGTGTGCACATGTATGCATGTGTACATGTGCAGCAGCTCTGCAAATGAAAAACTCACAGGTGATAGTCATGCTGAAGGGACTGTGAGACCCAACCCAGCACGGCTGGTGAGTGTGGAACTGTACAGAGTGGAGAGTTTGGACCCAGATTCCAGTGAGAGAGTGGCAGGCTGGGTACTGGATGGCCAGGAGCTGATCACCTGAGATTTGCTCCAGCCAGGCAGATCCCCTCACAGACCAATGAGCCCAATCCCTGCTGGCTGGGTTATAGACCCTGCAGATCAGTAAGGCCAGGCTCAGAAGCCCCTTGCCAAGCACATTTCCACAGGGAAAAGAAGGAAAGCTCTGAAAGGGCCCTTTACCAGACACTATGAGCTACACTGTTTCTTGGGTCCAGATCCTCTGAAACCAGCAGAACAGAGAGATTACAGACAGGTGCAACAAGGGGTGTTCAGGGCCCTGTCCAGCCTCCGTGCCTAGACAGAGCTGCCGTCTGTGCCTAGCAGGAAAGAGCTGCCCGTTTTACACAAATTGGCCCCTCACAGGAAACAGATAGCTAATTCACCAGAACCCTTACATTATTGGAAAGAATCTGGGGCAGACCAAGATGTGTGGCAAGGGGCCAGGGAAACACTCCCACCATCTTACTGGAAGACTGAACAGTGCCCCCCTGAGGAGACACAGGGTACCAACCCTCCCTATCGCACCAGAGGCCCCCTCTGGGAGGCAGGTGGAGAAGGTACTGGCAGTCCTCTTGGGTCATTAAATGAACCACTCCTGGGCCCTGGGCTAATAAAAAGCTGACAGGGCAGAACAGTGGGGACTAGCCAAATATGAAGGAGACAGCCACAGACTGTGGGATGCTTGCAGTCTCAGACAGGCTGCCTAGGGCCAGACTAGGACACCATCTAACATCACCAGGGGTGGATCCAGAAAGAGAAGACAGTGGTAAACCCTGAGCTCCACTGAGACAAATTCCACCACGGTCTTCCTCATGAATTGCATTATTTTCTCTCTTGCATAGCTTTTAAACATTCAGTTCTTGTCCTTCAAGTTTGTGCCTATCAGGCCACTAGTTTTTATATTTTAGTTTATTTCAAATCTCATATTTTGTTCTTCCCTTCTCTTACTTCATTTTACCTCCTTCCTTTCTCTTCTTATTTGTTTTAAATTTTATTTTTTCTCTTGCTACAACTTGTTTCTATTCTGAATTCTTACTATTTCTCCCTCCTCCAGCTTCTCAAAACCATTTTTCACGTCATTAGTCATCTCACGTTCTTTTTCCCATTCTAAAAATACCCTTATTCTCTCTCCACCTTTATCAGTCTTTGCTTGTTGGTTGTTGATATGGTGGTGGTTGTTGCATTTTTTACTTTTATTTCTAGGCCTTTACTATTTTTGTATTTCAAATCTCAAATTTTACTGTTCCCCTCTCTTACTCCATTTGCTTGGTTCCAGCCCATTCTTTTCTTCATTTTAAATTTTAATTTTACCCTGACTCAGTCTTGTTTCCACTCCTCACTCCTAGTACTCTTTCTCCCTCTGTCCTCTCAAAATCGCTTTCCTTTCCTCTAGACATCTCACAAGCATTTTTTCCTTTTATTCCCATTCCACTTATGTTAATCTGCACTCCTTTGTTGTCGATATCGCTGTGGTGGATTTTTTTCCTCCAGTTTGGTTCCGATTTTTTCACTGTATTAAAATTTTTTTGTTGTTTAAACCTAACACTATATTCTCCCCATGTCCTACTCCATGCTGCCTTCTTCTGTACTTTTTTTATTGGTGATGTAAATTTTCTTTTCTTTCTTTCTTCACCTTGTTTTCATTCCCTACTCTTATTATTTCTCCTTCCTTGGCCCTCTCAAAATCATTTTCTTTCAGTCATCTCATATTCATTTTTCCTTTCTTATAATAGTCTCATCTCTTTACACCTTTATTAATATTTGCTTCTTTGTTGTCAATAGTGTAGTTGTGGATGGGGGTTATTTTTGTGGATGTGGGTTTGTTTCCTGGGTGGTTTGGTTTTGTTCTGGCAGCACCTGTGCGAGAGCATACAAGACATGCTGGGTGGTGTGAATCTCAGTCAGCCAGCTGGAGGGAAGGACCCACCAAAGAACCACCCAACAAAAACCAAAATCCAATTATAACCAGAGAGCCCATATAAACAGCATAAAGAGCATCCCAAGTGCATTCAGCTCAGGAAACAAGGAGACTACACCACCGAGTACCACAGGTCTCCTAATCCACAGGTCACACCATGAAGACAGGGAGTCAAAACAGATCAATCTAATATGCAGAAATAAACAAGAAGAGTCCCCTAAAATGGGAGACAAAGAAATAACCCCCAATTAAAAGGAAAGGATGAGTCCCCAGAAACAATGCTAAATGAAACTGAGGCAAGCAAACTATCAGACACTGAGTAAAATAATGCTAATAAGGATGTTCAAGGAGCTCAGTGCAAACTGCAAGGAAACTTGTAGTTTGGATGTTCAAGGAGCTCAGTACAAACTACTTCCTTGGTGGCTACAAGGAACTTACTGGGAACTACACCAGCATGAAAAAGGACATAGAAAATATCAATAAGAGCCAGGAGGAAATGAAGAATACAATATCTGAAATGAGGAATACATTAGAAAGAATTAAAAGCAGGCTAGATAAAGCAGAGGATCAAAGGAGTGAGCTGGAGGACAAAGTAGAAAAAACCTCCCAGACAAACCAACACAATGAAAAATGACTCAAAAAGAATGAAAGGGTTTAAGGGAGCTGAAGGACAATGTGAAACATAATAATATCCGTATCATAGGGATACCAGAAGGAGAAGAAGAGGAGCAAGGTGTAGAAAACCTGTTTGAAAAATAATGACAGGAAACGTCCCTATCTTGATGAGGGAAAAAATCACGCAAGTCCAGGAAGCACAGAGGTCCCAATCAAAATAAATTCAGAGGCCCACTCTAAGATATGTCATAATTAAAATGGCAAAATTTAAAGACAAAGACAGGATCTTAAAGGTGGCATGAGAGAAACAGCTAGTAACATACTAGGGAGCTCCCATAAGGCTATCAGCTGATTTTGCAACAGAAACACTACAAGCGAGATGGGAATGGCAAGAAATATTCCAAGTAATGAAAGGCACAGGCCTACAAATAAGACCACTCTACCCAGGAAGGCTCTCATTTAAAATGGAAAATGAAATAAAAAGGTTCCCAGACAAAAAAGATGAAAAGAATACATCTCCACCGAAGCAGTAATGCAAGAGATGTTAAAGGGACCGCTTTAAGAGGATGAAGAAAAAGAGAGAGAGAGAGGAACACAGATGCAAAGGAGAAAAATGGCAATGAGCAAGTACCTATCAACAACAACCTTAAAAGTAAATGGATTAGATGCTCCAATTAAAAGACATAGGGTAGCCAAATGGATAATAAAACAGGACACACACTTTGTGTCTACAACAGACCCACCTCACAATAAAAGATAAATACAGACTGAAAGTGAAGGGGTAGAAAAAAATATCCCAAGCAAACAGACGTGATAAAAAAGCTGGAGTAACAGTACTTGTATCAGAAAAAAAAGATTTCAAAACAAAGGGCACATAAAGAGACAAAGAAGGACACTATATAATACTTAATGGAGTAATCCATCAAGAAGATATAACCCTTGTAAACATACGTGCACTCAACATAGGAGCGCCTTAAAACATCTAATGAAATCTTGGAACTTCAAGAAGGAAGGATATCAACAGCAACACACTCATTGTAGGGAATTTTAACATCCAACAGTGAACAATAGAAAGATCTTTCAAGCAAAGAATCAAAAAGGATATTGTGGCATTGAATAACATTCTAGATCAAATGGATGTAATTGATACATACAGAAACTTTCACCCCAAAGAAGCAAACTATTCATTATTGTCAAATGAGTATGGAATGTTATCAAAGATGGACCACATGGTAGGACACTAAACAAGCCTCAACAATTCAAGGAAATTGAAATATATTAAGCATCTTCTCAGATTACAATGGCTTGAAACTAGAAACTAAACACAAGGAAAAAACTCAAAAACATTAAAATACATGGAGACTGAATAACATGCTATTAAATAATGAATGGGTTAACAGTGAGATCGAGAAAGAAATAAAGAATTTTCTGGAAACAAAAGAAATTGAACACATGACAGCCCAAAACCTTTGGGACACAGAGAAAGCAGCCTTGGGAAGGAAGTTCAAGGCAATACAGGCCTACATAAAAAAGATAGAAAAATCTCAAATGAACAACCTAACCCTACAAGAACTATAGGAACAACAACAAACAAAGCCCAGAGTGAGTAGAAGGAAGGAAATAATCAACATCTGAGCAGAATTAAATGACATAGAGACTAAAAGTCAACTTAAAAGGTCAATAAATCCAGGATCTGTTTCTTTGAAAAGATAAACAAAATTGGCCAGACCTTTACCAGATTCATCAAGAAAAAAAGAGAGAGGGCCTAAATAAATGAAATCAGAAATGAAAGAGAAGTTACAACTGATATTACAGAAATACAAAGGATTATAAGAAATTACTATGAACAACTATGTGCCAAGAAATTGGACAGCCTGGGGGAAATGGACATATTTTTAGAGACACGCAAGCAGCAAAACTGAGTCGAGAAGAAGCAGAAAGCTCGAGTAGACTGGTAACAACTGGTGAAATTGAAGCAGTCAGAAAACCACCAGCACCCAATAGGTCTGGACCAGATAGCTTTGATGGCAAATTCTACCAACATTTAAAGAAGAACTAAAAATCTTATACTCTTCAAAATAGTCCAAAAAATTCAAGAATTGGTAGTGGATAAGCCTTGCCTTGGGAAAACCACCTTCACGGTCATGGTATCTCCTCTGCCAGCCAAGTATTATCTTATCCTAACCAAAACCATCTTTTACTTGTGTCTCCCATGCGGGGCCTGAATTAACTTGCTATGTGAATGTGTAAAGTAGCTCAAGACCTTTCTTCAGCTAGTTAAGAAAAAAATTAAAACATTTTATTACAATATTTTGGGTCTAGAAATTTCCTTATGTTATTGAATATGCATCTTTTAGTGATAGGAGCAATGTCCTAACATTTTCATATGTGTGTGTGTGTGTGTGTGTGTGTGTGTGTGTGTGTGTGTGTGTATATATATATATATATATATATATATATATATATATATATATTTATATATATTTATATATTTTAAAGCTTCTTAAGGTTTTCACTCAGAGCACACAGACATCGTGAGGTGTCCCTCTGGTGATAAAGTCACCCACCCACAGCCTCTTGCACAACCATGTGTGCATACAGGTCTGATTAGAGTTCCACTTGCACCATGGACACCCAGGATAGTGACTGCAGCACCTGTCAGAGGCTCACTCCCTGCTTTATCTGATAGAGTAAGGTTGCAACAGGGAGTGTCCAGCAGCCAGACTGGTCCTGTCGGAATGGAACCCATAGATGCCTCAGGGGCGAAGGAGAGCTTTCATGTAAAAACAGTCAACATGAAGAAAACTAAGAGGCTCCATCCTTATTAACTCTGTCGATGAGTGCAGGAAGGAGAGACAGATGGAAGAAAAGCAATCATTGGTAAAATGTCATTGGCAATGTTTAATCATTGTATTATTTATTTTTATTATAATTATAAACCTACTTTTGACCACCCCTATATATCTTACTATATAATCACATCAAGTAAACCCATATCAATATGTTAATAGTAATAATAGCAATCAGCCCTAACTTCCTGAAGTAATATCAACAGTAAAACAAAAAAAGGTAAAGTTTTATATTTGTAACTTTACAATTTTGAAAGTGCTTTCACTTAAATGGTCCCATTTGATCCTCATATCAGTTTACGAGATAGGCAGCACAATTTTTTTCAACATTTTGCAGGTAGGAGATTGAAGTTGAGAACACTTTAGTGACTTGCCCCGTGTTATATGTCTGGAAAATAGCAACACTAAGACCAGAACTCTGGACTTTTGTTTCTGAGTTCATTTTTGTTTCTGACAGAATGATCATTCATTCTGTCACCAAAAATAGCCATTAATTTCCAGAGTTGAGTAAAAGTTTTCTGGGGATAGGTATAATTTATAGTACTGATCCATATTGGATTGATATCTTTTGTTTTTGTTCCTTTTTCACGTATTGTTAAAATAATATGTGAATCAAACTTAATAAGCAATTCAGCTCACAACTTTCCTTCGGGTTCTCCAAGAGCTTTAGTTCTCAATGGTAGTTTAGTTGGCAGATGGCTGAGTGTACCATTTGAAATCATCACTTCTACCTACTCCACCCTTTGACCCAGTTTCTACCAAGAGCTGGCACCACAGCTGTTATATTGCATATATTGCGGAAGCTTTGAGTTTGCTTAAACCTGCCTCAGCAATTTTCAACCAGGCTATTTAACTCACTCTGAAAAGGGCAGACATAGAAAGACATATATGCAAGGACCTTGTCAGATTCACTCTGTTTCCAACTCAATTCCTAGATCCATCCCTTCTCATCCAGGCTCAAGAGTCAACAGGCAGATGCATTAGGCTGGAGACTCTACTGGGTCGCCCAGACCTTGAGAGGGACATGTAAATGTTGTCAGCTCCGAAGGAGCCTCAGTAGTCACGAAAGCTCTACATGTGATGCTGTTCCACAGAGAATACCCTGCTTCATTCAGAACTTTCTGGTTACTCTGGGTCCCTTGATGGACAGAAAAGGTCCACCCCTAACATTTGTTAGCTCCAGTGCAAGGATATAAATAGAGGCCTACATACCTTATGTCTAAATATTTAAAGGTTGCAGGTCAGGCTAACCAGCTGTAAAATGAATATATGTCCTCTCCTCCTACTGCGACAACAGTATGTCCATAATAACAAAGTTGAAATACATACTTAAAGCTAAGGCTGTTTATTACTGTGAGTTGGCAAATATAAAAGGTATTTGAATTTAATGATTACTCTACATTTTAGGCATTTTTGTTGATGGGCCAGCAATGTTTGGAAGAGTGATAACATAAAGCATATAATTTGTATTACTTGTAAATTGTTTCATTTCATGAATTTATTTTTCTTTTATTAGAAAAAGATAATTTATTACATTGTTCTAACTAAGATTTTTACATACTCTGTGCTCTACTGAGAGTAAAGGGCTAAGGAACTAAAAATTAATTGTAACTGTATTCAAAGAGCAAATATTTGATATATCTTTATCAAAAATTAAGATAAATATAAAAATTACAGTTATTTTACACAGAACTTTACAAAAAGTTATTTCCTTCTAAAATATTCAAAGCTACATATTAAAATTAAGTCAAAATACAAATTCTAAATTAATTTGCCTGACGTATGGCCAAGTCCAGAGTCAGTCTGCAAAGCGAGCCACAAGGGTGTGCATACCAGAAGAAATGATTCATGCGGCATTAATGTGACAATCTGCCAAAAGATCATTGAAAATTGTAACATATAATTACCTTAAATAATCATTAAAATGGGGGCATGTTTTGTCAATTAAAGAGATCAAACTCAATGTATAGATCTTATTTTACATATTTTGCATTTGCATTAAATATATTATTTCCACTTACTATCAATATAATTTTGTATTTCATTGAATTCATAGATTTTTAAGAATAGTATTGCTTCCTCTTCTTAAGTTACTCTGCTTCTGGATTTCATTAAATGTTAGCAATTAATTTAACAATATAATCATAATAATTACACAGTGAGTCAAATATTTTAGTACTTACGTTTTTTTTCTTTAGTAAAGAGAGTTAAGCATGTCAGGGGACCAAAGGGGGGGTTAAAATATTAAAACTATCTTTATGGATGAAGTCCTAATTTTAAAACAGTATATCCCGAAACAAAAAACAAAACTCCAACTGCACATGCCACACAAAAAACGTGAATAAACTAAACTGAGCTTAAGAGCTATCAGCTTGCAAACTCTGGCCCAAAATAAAAGTAAATGGTAAAATTAATATTTTAATGTAACAAGTCAATTTTTTGCTTCATGCTAAGTGGTCCAGATAGGCTTTAAGAGATTTAGAATATTAATGTTTTCCACCATCTGTCATTTTCAAAATGAAATCCTCAATCTAATTTGGAAAAAAAGATCAGCCATACAGCAAACTGTTACAGAATTATGTACGTATTCATTAATGACAAGCATAAAATCAGTTTTAGGTTTACAGTTAAAATGCTATTTAAGAAAATGTACATGCAAGCCTTTTAGCCGGAGAGATTTTAATTGATGCCAATTGATAGAAGTTGGCTAAATCAGGCCTGTTTTATGATTACTGGTACTCACTTTGTGCAGGCAGAATGGGATGTATAGGGCCCTGCTACTCATTGTGTAGTCTGCGGACCAATAACATCAGAATTACCGAGGAACTTTTTAGAAATACACAATCTTAGGCCCCATGCCAGACATACCGAATTGGAGTCTGTAATTTAACAAGATCCCCAGGGACTTCTGTGCACATTAAAGCTTGAGAAGCTCCGACCTAGGATATGTTTACTGGTTAGAAGGTATCTTTTTCAAGGCACTCGAAGGGCATCATCAGGGAGCTCTTGACGGTAGATGTGAAGGATGAGCACTTGAAGCAGGGCACTGCCTCTGGCTTTCGTTAGAACAGAGATGTCTGAATTGGCCATCGACCCTCTTGGAAACTTTTGCTATGGAACCCATGCAAATACATTATATTACAGCTCCTTAAGGAGCTGAGAACTATTTTCATATAAATGTCATTTTTCTGAGAGGACACAGAATCTCCCAGATATACTTGCTGTCAGTACATGTTGCTGGAACGGACTCCTAAAACCTTCACTAGCACTTCGCTTTTTTTATTCAACCTGATGTGTCCCTGAAAGCCTCTCTGCTCACCTCACCGTAGCAGGCACATGACATCGATTTGTCCTGGTGTTGGTCATGTTAACTTGATCATTTGGTTAGGGTACTATCTGCCAAATTTCCATTGTAAAACGTCCTTTTCCCTTTGTAATTAATGTGACCTGTGGAGTGATGTTTCAGATTTTGTATTTTGTTAATTTTAGCCAATAATTTTAGCTTTCACTGATAATTCTAGCCAGAATCAATTGCTATGGTGAGAGAAAAATCATGGCTTTCTTACTCTTGTCATTCCTTTTACATTTATTGGTGAGCATTTTCATCAAAAGATACAAAGATGTCACTCATTTACATAACTTTCATGGAAGCTGTGAAAATTTTGTTTTGCCACCTCTGATGTAAGCTACTTTCATTCATATCTTCTCATTACATGATCATTTAAAGTCCATGGTATAGGAAGCGCTGAGATGGAAATACCAAAATAGTGGTTATGGTGTCATTAGCTTCTTCTTTTCTTACTACTCATTTGCAATTTTATAGGGTACATGCCATTTCTGCTGTAAGAGATCAAGAGAACAGATGCTTTAACAGCCATACTCTGGCAGGGCATGTAAAGGGAATTTCAGAATTTATACCTTTCAAGCCATCATTGACTGGTTCTAGTGTTTCGTAGTTATAATGTTTTATTTTTTTGTCTACTTATTATTTTTGACTTTGTTTTTATTCAACTTTACTTTTCAGCTCCCACTTCCCCACTCAGAAGAAATGCCTGTTCCTTTACAGCTGTAATGCTACAAAATTTTAAGTAAAATTCTTTCATTTCAATTATAGTGAATACAGGTTTTTATTAATATTCATTGTTGCGGTCCCGTCCGGCAGGACCATGTGTTGTTGTGGAATGCTTGTCCTATATCTCCGGACAAGTGATGAACAAATTCACATGGACTAAAGGAATCTGGTGGAGAAAAAGGGATGCGTGGTGGATGTCTCAGGGATCAAGAGAGAGAGGCCCGACCCTTTATCTGGACAGGCTTTTATTGATATTCTAGGTAGATTACATCAAGGAGGGTCCTCCTTCACTATGCTCAGGTTCACTTTAGGTGGTTACCATAACAAAGGAAAGAATATTGCTAATCCCTTTAAGATGAAGGTCATTTGCAAATATAAAGGGAAAAGGTTGAACTGGTTACACCCAAACTTGAGAGGTTTAGCATAGATTTTGGGAAGTTACTTTAAAGATATGCAGTAAACATGTTTCCTCAATTCAAGGTGAGGGAGTTTTTTAGCAAAAGCAAGTCTCCAAGTGGCCTAGGTATAATGCAGGCCTGATTCCCCAAGGGAGACCTATTCATGGATGTTCTCTGCACGCCATGTGTGTCTGCGTTCAGAACCAGGGCTGAGCCACTAGATCATATCACACATGGATAGGTTCCCTATAATTCATCACACACTATAATCTACTATTTCTTAGCTAATAAATTAGTAAAGCTTAGTCCATTGTAAATAACAACCTTCATGGTGGTTTGGCTTATGTATCTTTGCCAAATGATTATCAGGAAAGTGGTAATTGGTAATTAGACAAGAGACAGGACACCTGGTGTGCATGTGTGTAGGTAGGTGCCAAGGTTATACTCACCCCCACCCCGAATCCTGCCATGTTAACTGGCCTGAAAGAGATTGTGACACATGTTTTCATCTATATTTTCTAGATAAACCTTTTATATCTATTTATCCATCCACCCATTTATGCATTCAACCAACCATTCATCTATCCACCCAACATTTGCCATTTATGTTGATCATCTACTCATTTCCAGGCATTGTTTTTAGGACCTCATATACAAAGATGAGTAAGACACAATCCCCATCCTTAAATAACTCATTACTGTCTAGGAACAAATACTCCTTTACGGCCATCTCTCTTTTCTTCTCCAGTTATTTCTCCCCAAATGTGAGCATTGCTTGCATTTTTCTCCTCAAGGCTGGTGCAGATCAAAGCTCCTTTGAGGACTGTTATCTGCATGTCAGGGAAGTTATAATGGTGTTTCTAACTTCTACTCCGTTAGCATAAACTTCCACTCCAACAGTGAGAAACCTGACTCACATCATTTGCTACCCATTTACTTAATTGTTCAATTCCACTATATACTGACAGCAATGTCAGAATTGTTGACCTGTACAGCCGTGGAAAGCAGCTTTATCAACTAGAACACATTGCCTGTGCATAGTTCCTTTTGCCTTTAGCCCTATAGACTCTACTCATTTCCAAATTTACTTAAGCCGGAAAGTTTTACCGTGGCCCTCTTCAGTGAGGGTGTTCCATACATTTTATGTCACAATTAGATTCTTCTGTCACAGTCTATATTCCGTCCTAGGATTCCCCAACCTCCTAAATGATTTTTCGAAATTTTCGTTTGTTAAGGCTCACTTTTGCTGCAAAGTTTTACAGGTTGTGAGAAACGCATAGTGTTACTTATCCACCACTACAGTGTCATACAGAACAGCTCCACTGCCCCACAAAATCTCCTGTCCTAGACATAGCACCCCCTCCCAGCTCCCTGAGCCCCGAAACCATAGATCTTTTTACTGTCTCTGTAGTTTTGCCTTTCCAGAAATGTGAAATGGAACCATACTAGTGTCTTTCACTTAGCTATATACTTTCATCCATGTCTTTCATGGGTTTAAAGCTTATTTCTCTTTATTGCTGAATAACAGTCAATTGTATGGATCTACGATGATTTCTATTTATTCATCTACTGAGAGCAATTTGGCTAATTTCAGGTTTTGGTGAATATGAATAAAGCTGCTACACACATCCAAGCACAGCTTTTTTGTGGACGTGAGTTTTCACATTAGTTGGGTGAGTGTCCAGGAACACAATCACTGGGTGGTTCAGTAGAACTATTTCCAGCATCATAAGAAACCACCAAGCTGTCTTCCGAAGTGGCCGTACCAATTTGCACTCCTGATATGGGTGAGTGAGAGTTCCTGTTGCTCTGTGACCTCCCCAGCATGGTAGTGTCAGGTTTCTTTTCCGGCCATTCTAACAGGCAGTGGTATTCCATTGTTTAAATTTGCAGTTCTCCAATGACAAGTGACATTGAGCAGCTTGTATGTCTATTTGCCATTTGTATATTTTCTTTGGTAAGGTTTCTACGTCTCTTAATTATACTTAAACTGAGTTGTTTTTTAAATTATTATTGAGTTTTAATAGTTTGCATATCTTTGATACAAGTCCTTTATCAAGTAAGTGTTTTGCAAATATTTTCTCCAAGTCTGTGGCTTGTTCTTTTCTTTCTTTACATAACGTTTCACAGAAAAGTTTTTAATTTTAACGATTTACCAATTTATTTTCTTCCATGGATTGTGCCTTTGGTGTTATATCTAAAAACTCATCTCCAAAACCAAGGTCACCTAGACTTTATCCTGTTTTCAATAAGAAGTTTTATCATTTTGCACTTTACATTTAGGTTCATGACCCAATTTGAGTTAATTCTGGTGAAAGATATATGGTCTCTGTCTATGTTTTTCTTTTTGTTTTGCATATGGACACACAATTTTTACAGAACCATTTGTTGAAAAGACTACTCATTTTCCATGGAATTGCCTTTGGTCGAAGATCAGTGGACAATATACGTATGAGTACATTTCTGGGCTCTGTTGTTTCCCATTGTTCTGTGTGTCTACTTTTTACCCAGCACCTCACTGTCCTGATTACTGTCGCTTTAGAGCAAGTCTTGAAATCGATTAGCTCTCCAATGTTGCTCTTCTTCACTATTACGTTAGCTATTCTAGGCCTTTTGAATTCCATAAAAACTTTAGATTCAGTTTGTTAATATTCGCTGAACGGCTTGCTGGGATTTTGATCAGTATTGCATTGATTGTGTAGATTAGGTTGGGAAGAATTGACATCTTAACAATAGTTAGTCTTCCAGTCACTGAACATGGAATATCATTTCTCTCCAAGGATTTGTAACTTTTTTGATGTATTCCACTATGGTTTTGTAGTTTTCATATATAGATCTGGTTTATAATTTAGATTATATAACTAAGTTAGATTTAATTTTCTTAGATGACATTGTAAATGGCATCATTTTTAAATCTCAAATTCCAATTGTTCATTACTGGTAAAGCAATTGATTCTTGTATGTTGCCCTTTTATCCTAGGAACTTACTATATGCACTCTGAGTTCCATGAGTTTGTTGTTGTTGATGATTCTTTGGGATTTTTCCCATAGGTAATCATTAATAAAGACAGTTTCATTTCTTCTTTTCTAATCATACATTAATTGGCCATTTTTGTCTTATTGCACTGGCTAGTACTTCCAGTAAAATGCGGAATAGGTGTAGTGAGAGAGGGTATCCTTGTCTTGTTTACCATTTTAGGAAAAAAGGGTCCAGTTTCTCATCTTTTTGTATGATGTTGGCTGTGGGTTATTTGTAGCGATTCTTTATCAAATTGAGGAAATTCTCTCTATTCCTTGTTTGCTAAGAGTTTTTAAAATTTTTGTTCAATTATAATTGTCCCCATGTTGCCCCATTACTCTCTCCTGCCCCTACACATCCCACCACTTACCCGCAATCCAAACCACCCCCCCAGCCGTTGTCTTTCTCCACGGGTCCTTTATACATGTTCCTTGACAACCCTTCCCCTTCTTCTCCCTGTTAGCCCCCTCCCCCTACCCCTCTGATTGCTGTCAGTTTCTTCTTCATTTCCATGTCTCTGGTTCTATTTTGCTTGCTTGTTTGTTTTGTTGATTATGTTCCACTTATAAGTAAGCTCATATGGTATTTGTCTTTCATTGCCTGGCTTATTTGCTAAGAGTTTGTATCATGGATAGATGTTGGTTTTGTCAAATGCCTTTTCTGTATCAGTTGGTAAGACCAATACGGTTTTTTTTTCCCTTTAGCTTGTTGTTGATATGATGAATTACACTGGTTTTTGAACATTGAATCAGCTTTGCATAATTGGAATAAATCTCATGTGGTCTTAGCGTCTGATTATTTTTACACACTGTTGGATTCAACCTGGTAATATTTTGTTGAAAAATTTTACATCTATGTTTATGAGAGATTTTGGTCTGTAGTTTTCCTTTGTTGTGATGTGTTTATCTGGTTTTGGTATTGGGGTAGTTGTGGCCTCAATAAAATGTGTTAGGAAGTTTTCCCTCTGACTGTATTTTCTGGAGGAGATTGTAGAGAATTGGTATCATTCCTCCTTAAATGTTTGGTAGAATTTACCAATAAAACCATCTGAGACTGGGTGCTCTCTCTTTTGGAAGGTTATGAGTTAGTGACTCAGTTCCTTTAATAAATATACTAGGTTGGCCCAAAGGTCCATTATGTTTTTTCCATATGATGGCTCTAGTAGTGTTTAGTTGTCTTTAACCTCATTTGAAATAATTTTGTTAGATTGTATTGTGACAACTGTCACAGCAGTGTGTATTTGAAAAATTATCAAAACTGGTGAATTTTTGCACAGCCATTTTAATATTGAAGATGGCAGAAGATACGCAAGATTTTCAGCATATTATGCTTTATTATTTCAAGCAAGGTAAAAACTCAACTGAAATACAAAAAAAAAAAGATTTGTGCAGTGTATGGAGAAGGTACTGTGACTGATCAAATATGTCAAAAGTGGTTTGTGAAGTTTCTCAGTACTATTGATATTTTGGCCAAATAATCCTTTGCTGTGGGGCTATCTTAGGCATTGGAAGATCTTTAGCAGCACCCCTGGCCTCAACCCATTAGAAGCCAATAGCGGGAGATAGCTGACATACTCAAAATATCCAAATCAATAAAGTTATTGATGAAAATGAAAAATGTGTCTTTCATGGAAAATAGTACACAAACTTTCTGACCAACCCAATAGTTCTATTCAGATTTTCTATTTTTTCTTGCAGAAATTTTGGAGGTTGGTGTCTTGTAAGAAATTGATTCCTTTCATCTAAGTTATCAAGTTTATAGAAACAGACTTGTTCAGAGTTTTCATTTACTATCTTTTTAGTGTCCATGGAACCAGTAGTGATGACCATTCTTTCATTTCTGATGCTAATGATGTCTTGTTTTTTTTCTTTAATTGGCTTGGCTAGAGGTTTATCAATTTTATTAATGTTTTCAAGGATGTAGCTTTAGGTTTAGTTGACTTTTTTGTTTTCAACTTCACTGATTTTTGCTCTAATTTTTTTTTTTTCATTTTCTTCTGCTTGCCTTAGACTTCCATCACTTACCTTT
>VMDR010019399.1:0-18370 GCA_007922815.1 Macrotus californicus
ATGGTCAGATCTGTTTCCATTTTGTTGATGTTTTCTTTACCCATGCCAAACCTTCTCAGTTTGAGATAGTCTCTTTTTTTTAATCTTTCCTTATCTTCTCTTGTCCTTGGGAATATATTTATCTTCATTTCTTAAATTAGGACCCCACAATCACACAGATAGCAAATTTCAGATTTGGAATTTGTACCTGATACACAAATTATATATCTAATCAATATACAAGAAGTTTTTTTGTTCTGAATATTAATATTAGGCATAGAAGATAAAGTCATATTTCTAAGGTGTTTATTTCTTACCAAATCTAAACTTTCAAAGATATCCATTGTCTCTTGCCAGGATTCCTACTGACAATCTTTTTCCTCCTGAAAAGTTCTTTCTCTGTTTCATATCAGTTACTTAAACTTATTAAAGCAAACAAAAGAAAAATAATTTTCATTAAAGGTAAATTTATGCATCTGACCAACAGATATTTTAATTCAAAGGGAAATTTGTTGTTTAATATTATGTGTATTGTCTCAGAAAGCAAACACAAATATTGTTACCATAACAACAATCATTCTTCTGATTTATTATTGGCTTTTTCATAAATATTGTAAAATGAGTGCAGTGGTTGGATTTATATCTCCAAAGAGTAATAAACAGGAGACAATTAACTGCTAATTATTTCCACCTGCTGAACTCTATTTTGAGGAGATTTGATTAATTAACAGTAAAGATCTGTCATCATTAGTTCCACAGTCTCTTATTTTTCTTTTTCAAAATACCAAAATATTATTAATATTAGTTTGGAACAGAGTCTCCTGTCCATTTTCTGGGTCACTGCTCCTAAACTCATTACCCACATAATTGGAAATGTGGCTACTGTTAATCAATGTGAAATGCGATCTTCCTTAAAAAAGTTAATAGTGATTTTGAAAAATAGAAAAGGATACTTGGAAAAAGAGGAAAATGGCATCTGGATAATTATACCAAAAGTTTGACTTGTTATTCAAGGGTAGGAATTTTGATTCAAATCAAAATTAGTTTTTACTTTTGGAAGGAAAATTGGTAATGTACTGAGAGATTTGCCTATCTTTCTTCTTTTACTACAGAAATGGTACATGGCAGTTTTTTAGGTCAATGTGATATAGGAATTTGTGTGTGTGTAGGGGGGGATTTAAGATTGTATAGAAACAAATAGCTCTGTGTCTCGGTTGTCCTTTCTCTCCTCTCAGATTAATGCGTTGCAATGCTGTATGAACTTCCTACTCAGAGCATACAGCTGGGCTGTTTCCCATTTTTAATCTCCATTATGTATTTTAGGCAGAAAACAAAGACCAGCATGAGCACTGAAACACAGAAAAAATGCAAAGGATTGTTTTTCCATAAAAAAAATATAATGAACATGATAACACAGGAACCCAACGGTGTGTGTCAAAAATTTTCATAAATTTTATAAATCCAAATTGACAAGTTCAATCTTGTAAATGTTATGTGAGTCAAGCTGAAGGAATACATCACACTTTCCATCTCATTTGGATGGAATAAAAGTCATATTCTCCAAAAGTAGAACATATATAGTAATGAGCATTTATATTTCCAAAAACTTAATTTCTTCACTTTTGGATTCATACCATAAAATTTGCCTTTGTCATTATGAGTGCCGGCTGGAGGAGAGGAGGCAAAGATTTTTCTAATCCTCCTTATGATTTAGTTGCTATAGTTTAATCAGAATTTATGCTCTGCTTGTCATAAGCATGTCATTATGATATGTATTTAACTAGCCTTCTAGGAGGGCAGTTTGGGAGATTGAGAAGAAGTCACCCATAGCTTAGGTTGTGTTCTGATGCAACTTCACATAGTATGAGACGATTTATCAAATAAATTAAAAATATGAATATTCCCAGTTCATATGTAGATGAGTTACCCTACTTAATAATCTCTTTCCTACGGAAGGTACTGTAATAGAGAATAAAGAATATCCAATCTTATGATAAGCAAAATAAACATATTAACTAACAAACTAATAAGTCTGTTGGAGCAAAAACAGAAACAAACCAAAAAAATTGCTAACAGTCTTTTGTAGCACACTGCAGGGACCAGCAGCTCTAGTTCTTCTCTGGATGGGAGCAGCCCAACCACAAGGCAGATTGGTTCAACACACAGACATAAAGATGCTTATCAAAACTAGCTAGAATGCTGCCTGCTTGTCTCTACCCCTCTCTCCCTTTCCTTATACAAGCCACCACTTGACCAGAGATGTTAAGATGGCTCTTGGGACAGTAGTCTGACAGCACCTGAATAAAACTCTTTCCTTTTCACCAGCACCTGTCTCAGGAGAATTGGCTTTCCTCACAAGAGGTTGCCGAACCTGGATTTGGTAACAGTACTCATTTGCCGTACCGCCATTCATAATTTAAAAGAGATAACTTTAAGCCATCCCCAGGTAATATAATCTCTCTCTTTTTTTCATTTTCTCCTACATGACGAATGCTCAGAACTGAATAAATATTTAAATATAACTTGATTACCCCTCAATAAAGAAGTTTATAGCATTGTTATCCATATTTGGAATATAAGAAGTACATAAACATTTAAAGTCATAGCTTAAAGACAAATAGACAAGTGGTTGTCTTAGATGCTCCTAAATGTCACAAATCAATGGCTGGCAAATTTACCTGAAGCGTCTAAACAATTCCTGAGCCAAAAATATTTAGACATTATTTTTCTTCCAGTCACTGATGTTCCAAAATAGAACGAGGCCTATCTGAAATTATAGAATACTGCTCCTTTCCTTCCAGTTGTTGCCTCCATTATCATTCTCACTCCAAAATAAAACATACTTATTTATTTTAATGATGCTATATTCAAGATTTTTAAAAGTCATTTATTTTCTGTGAAGAAGCAGTAGTAGAAGAAGAAGGAGAAAGAAATAGAGGAGAAAAAAGGAAGGAAAGTCTATATGTGCTCTATAAGAAATAAAGTCTTTAAGAGAGTTGGATTTGAGGTCTGACCACATGAGTTGAAATCCTGACGGTACTGGTTTAGAGATATCAGAGCTAGGGAAAATTACTTCTCTCAGTTTGTGGCTCATTTGTCCCATATGAAAAAGAGTTAATTAGTTACTTTTTGAGCTTTCTGTGAAAATGATATGAATTAATCCCATACAAATTTCTTAGCACAATGTTTGGCATGTAATGCATTCTCAGTAACTCTTAGCTCTTAAGTAATAACAACACCATGATCCTCACAGCTAACCTTGGTCAAGTTTAAATTTAAACCAAACCAAATTCAAAACTTTGCTTATTCTATAAGAAAACAAACCATCCAATGTTAATGCAGTCTGTTGCTCTGGAATTTGGGCTCAAGATGAAGCAATTTTAATTTATGGAGTCACATTTTAAACTCATAACAATTTAAATTCAGTTCTCGAGGTGCCTTGATGACACATCTGGAAAAAATGGAATTCTTTGGCACAGAAACCATTTCACACACAGTAATGTCTGATTCGTGATACTGTTGTTTGGCCTCACAGTTGATCCTGTGATAGAACAATCCAGATGTGCAGCAAGCCCTGTTTCGAACTTGGTCTTGCTAATGCATGTGGGGATGGAGCCAGTCCTGGTGATGTTATCGATAAGCAGAGTAGAAGAGTGAGTGATGCAAGGCAGATGGCAGATCACATTGTATGTTTACAGTGTAAAATGACCACAGAACATGCATGCTTTGCAATTGTGTTCTACAGCCTTTCCATGTTTTAACACCATCTGAGTGACTAATTTAAGCAAGTAATTTATATCTACCAGGTAGACCCATATACAAGATTGAAAAAGTCTACTGTGATTAAAGAAACATTTTCAATGAGAAAATGCTAGCAGGACTTTGGGAATGGCTTAAATGGCAGGTATCATTGGAAATTCCTAAAAGTCAAGGACTTTTGATTTTCTTTTTCAAAGTCTAGCCTTGCCACTTGCTAAGTCTGTGAACTTGGAAAAGTTACTTAAAGTCTCCATGTTTCAGTTTTCTCATCGGCAAAGAGGGGATGTTATTAGTACCCTTTCAAAGAGATATTGTCAGAATTTAATAAGTCCATGTATGTAAATAACTTAGATATCATGCCTGGCACATGATAAACTCCAAATCAATAACCAGAGAAAATAGTATCAAATACATAAAAAGTGCATAGAGAAGGAGAACTAAGATCTACCTTCTAGTGTGTTCCCAGAACTTGGCACAGTATCTGTTCTGGCCCAGTTTCCCAGTCCCACCTCCTCAAATCAGGTTTTTATGGACCCTTTCCTCCATAAAATTTTTATAAAGTATATTTTATAACTAAATTGGTACAAAAGCAAATACACATATTAATGTGTATATTAAAATACTTTTTGGCCTAAAAGTTCAGAGTTTTTATTTTCTTCTGATTTTAAAAGAAATTAAAACATGTTTGTTGGTGCCTGAAAGTATTTCAGGCTTGAGGCACTGTGCCTAATGGAGAAGTCAGCCTAGCACCAAAGACCATTATGGCCATTTAACTGTTGAAAATCAGAAAGGTTAGAAACTTAACACATTTGCCTGTTTAATATGTGGCAGAACAGGGATCTAAACTCAAATCTAACTCTGGAGTTCACATGCTTCCATTTCCACCCAGTGTGTCTCAAGGGAGGCACATCTGATATGGCCCAAGTTCTTCCTTTGCCATTGCCTCCCATCCCTCTCCCAGGGCTCCCTTCTCCCTGTTGACATTCTTTGGCTGGCCTCTTCCTTCATTCTTCCTCTTTCTGACCTCATGTCTTAGCATCTCCCAAGATTTCCCTCTTTTTCCAATAGGAATGCATTTATTTCCTCCTAATTAGTAACTGTACTTAAAGCAATCTCACAGACTACATTTCAGAAAGATATTAATGACTGATAATGCATGTGTTCCCCATGGAAAAATGTTATTTTAACAAAGGAATGCTAAAGTTGAAGGTCTTTTATGAAAAATATTTCTTTCATAATTGTATTACTCTGCTTGGGCTGCCGTAACAAAATATCACAAACTGGGTCACTTAAACAGCAGAAATGTATTATCTCACATTTCTGGAGACTAGAAGTCCAAAATCAAAATTTCGGTGGGTTCATTCCTTCCGAGGGTTCTGAGGGAAAAACCTTTTATGGGGCTCTCTGTGTAGCAGGTAGATGACTATGCATTCTTACCTCATGTATGCTGTGTGTCTGTGAGTCTACACTTCCCTTTTTGTATTGGCAGTTATATTGGATTAAGAGCCACACTAATACCTCATTGTAACTTGATTACATCTGTAAAGACCCTATCTGCACAACAGAACACATTCCAACAATTGGGAGTGAGCACTTCAGTGTGAATTTGGAAGGACAACACTCACACCATAATAATAATATTATAGGTCAAAATGTAATAAAAGACCAATTGTGGAGAAAATTTTGTTAGAAGTTATATTATATTAAAAGTTATATTAATGAATAGTGACACTTTTAAAAGACCTTTTACAATAAAGCCATATATTTTTCCCTTTAAGACAAAGTAGGAACTAAACAAGGTTGAGCACAACACCTAGTAACAAAGGCGAGAATAGAGACTTCATGTTACTTAAACAAAAAAGCTGACTGAAATTTATGATTGACAGAATGCAGATTCTTTCTGGGCCATACTCCTGACACTGGGGGCTGAATTATGTGCCCCTTTGCATCTCAATAATCTCTGAGAAACAGTGCATGCCTGTAACATTGACAAACACTGTTTATTATAATGTGTTTACTTGTGTGAAGTGTCAAGGAAATAGTGGCATTTTGGAAGCCAAAGACTTTAGGTCTCTTACTTCTATCCCTAGCCTGTCAATATTTATGGCATGCACTTAATTTTGCTTGCATCTATTCATATATTCATTCATTCATTCATTCATTCATGCATTCATTCATCAGATTTTCTGAGTACCTACTGACGACCAGACACTAGGCTAGATATCATGGAAGCAAAATCAGTATAGATTATAGATGCCTTTATTATGTGCTATTATTGAGGAAAACACAGAGTATAGAAGGGTCTGAATACTTGTCAACTAAAATCAATTATACCACAGTAATTGGTTCAGAGGAGGAAATTTAACCCAGGCTTATCTAATATGAATGGTGTAGGGCAAGAAAACATTTGTTTTTGTTAAGCATGAATGAGGATGCCAACAGTCTTAGCTGTTACTGGCAGCTGACTCACTACCACAGGGAGTAGATTGTGGAAAACAGAGGTTTTTCCAAAGAGAGAAAGGAAGTTGGGTATTCACTCAATGGTGTCATTAAGTAAACCAGATCCACCTCTTTTTGAAGCTCAAAATGCTATTTTCTGGTACTGCATCAATTATTTCTTTTTTAAAATATTACATAATGTATTTATAACTTGCTGCTAAAAGGACTCTATAGACAAAGATAGCAACTTGAAGGTGACAATGTTTTGTTTTTTCTAAAAAAAAATAGCTTGAGGCTGTTTAAGCAGGTGAAATATCTCTCTCTGGTTGATGTCAAGAATGGAAAGTTTTTCATGCCCTTTAGAGGAGAAAAGACATTATTGTACTGAGGGCTGTGCTTCTCCCTTTCTGGTCTCCTGTCAAAACAGAATTCTGTGAATTCTGTCCAGTTGCATCTTATTTGTGCAAATCGAAGGTAAAGCTTGGCCTGGGAACCTCTAACAGCACCATCTGGATGGTCTGATCATTCTAACGCACACCTCACCATTTTGATCATTCTTACACCTGCACCTCAGCTCTCAAGCCTGACTCCTTCTGAAAGGTTTTTCTTGTTAGTCTTCTTTGCAAGCTGAGAAATAGAAATAATATTGTTAAAAAATAAAACACTTACTTTGCCCTGGAAAATATTGTTACTTATGAATTAAAATATAGAGATCCCAAGACTTTGAGGAAATTATAATGGAGGAAAAAAGGATTCCCGCTCTTCTTGTGTATATGACCTGTCTTATATTAGCCATGGAATTGATTCCAGTCCAAGCAGGACCCAGCGGGATCTGCATGCTGCTTGCATGCTTCTTCTTCATCTCTGTTCTGGTATTTTATCAATTTATCTTGAGAGCCCGTGAAAGCTTACTCTTGCAGTCTTTCAGCCACCCTGATGAATGACTTTCCAAACATTTCCATTACACCCCTCTACATCAATTTCAGATCAGCAAGTTCCGCAGATGGTTTATTTTGAACAAATATATCAATGTAGAAGACTGCACTTGCTAGAAGAAAGTATGAATTGATTATTCTTGATAATTATCACATTTTTCATTGTGAATTTTCCATTCCTGATAATTGTCATATTTTTATTTGTTGATTAAAAGCAAATGTCCATCCATGTTGTCACAAATAAAAAGATTTTATTCAATCATATTTTAAAACTCTAATTTCCAAGAAGCTGTGATAACTGGAGAGTCTGGTAAGTTCACATTGGTTTCTTCTCTTTATTAGTCTTCTAGTTTAACTGTTGAAAAATAATAGTAACTTGCATAAAGGACACCTGTCTACTAGTGGATAGGAAAATCTGTTGATCCCGATAGCTTGAATAGGCTATAATTATAATCTACCATTGTGTCACTTATGCATCTTTTACTTCACACCGATGGGGTCAGCCAATATTCTGACCACTTTTCCCAACTGGTCACACAAAAGAGAATTCTGCTCCTAGCCGTATAGGCTGTGGTTTTTCTCCAATGAGCTAAAACTCTACCCACAGACTCACACTCACACATACACACACACCTACACACACTTTCTCACTGTCAACCTATGCCTGCTTCTTTCCCTCTCCACTTTCTCTACATTTTCCTTCCTTTCCCGGAGTCCCAATCCTTCAAACTCTCACATCCAAACATCTTCACTTCCTGTCACACGTTCCCAGACATCATTCCCCGGGCAACGTTTATCCTCTGGTGTTTTTTGGTGAACATCTCAGACAGTTTCATCCCGTTTCATAAGAAACATTCTAATAATATTGAACCCCAAAAAGAAAAATATCAGAAGTCGTGTCTTGCCTCCTGAGAGGTTAAGCTTTATGCAAATGGGCCAGTGTCCTTCCCAGCAATCAGCTCTGCTTTCAAGGGTCTTTGGAGATTGACCTTCATGAGATCATGAAGTGTCTGCCATAGGATGCCTACTTACCTCACATCTGCTTAATGTGGAAGAACCATTCCATTGTTCTAGAAAGGGAAGAGAGAATTCTACCTAGGCAACTTTTGAGTTCTTAAGAACTAAAGCATTTGCTCTCCTCTCAACTTATAGCATTTTAAATTCTGCCTCACCAGGCAAGCAAGTAGCTGCTTAGGATAAGTTCTTTTCAAAAAGTCTTACTGAAGTACACATTCATGGAAACATGCAAATATACCACTCGTAAGTGGAGACTAGGAATAGCTTTTAGATAACATCTGATTCCAGATGTGGGGTTAAATAAAGAAGAAATAAATTATAATTCCTGTTATATGAAAATTGTTTCATTTGATCTTAAATTTTGATACTTAATGATAGAGGTTTTTCATCAATGAAAAATTTATAAATGTCTCTTCCTCCAACTTAGTCCTGAATGAGTAAGTGAAGAAGGTCAAAGATCATGACTAATTTTGAGATACATCCCCAAAGTAATTTGGGGTTATATTTATTGCTCAGAAAGTAACTGGTTTCTAGAAGCCATTGAGACACCAGGGTTTGAAAATAACTTGTAAACTAAATAGCATGTATCTATGTGTATGTTTTTCACAGTTGTCAAAAAAATGAGCTCTAGTAATTAGGTTTAGGTGCACTGTGTTCCAATAATTAGAGAAAAACACTGAGATATTTAAGGGAAAATAACTGAATACCTAGTGGCCCCTACAATTAAACATCCTTTAGAGATATATGAAATAAAAGAAATAAAGACTATTTTACCCTATTGATGACCTACAGGATTAATGATTCTTGAAAATAAAGCCCAATGCCTTGGCCCACAGCCCACCTGAATCTGTTTTTAATATCAACATGAGGCACCTATTTTTTAAATTAAATTTATTGGAGTGAAATAGGTTATAAAGTTATATGGCTTCAAGCGTACAATTCTACAATACATCATCTATATATTGCATTGTGTGTTTACCACCCAAAGTCAAAAAAATACCCTTCTGTCACCATTTTTGACCCCCTTGCTGAACAATACTTTAGAAAAAACAGCATGCATTTCTCATTAGACAATTCTAGTTTCAAAATCTATAAAAGCCACCTATCTCTAAGCCTCAGTTTTCTCTTTGGAAAACATGGGGATTATAATCCTACTTGCTGTGTGATTGTGGATGTTAAATTACATCAGTTATGTGTAAGTGTCTAGTGTACCCCCTGTCACATAGCTGACATTTGATAAATTTTTCTGACATCATTTTTTTGCCATGTAATTACCTGCTTTCAAAAGGTCAAGAGTCTTATTAGCTGTCTCATTTTTTAACATTAAGTGTAAAAAGATTACCCTGAAAAAGTAAATTAAAATTTAGTTTACTTGACTGCTGTCTTAACCAAGAATAATCAGATATTGTACAAAAAAGAAAACTATTCGAAATTGGTTTTTTAAGAGTTTTTTTTTAATTCATGGAGATGTCTCAAGGTCAGATAATGTGGTCAGGGCTAAGAGGGGGTGGTCACAGCAGCTAGCATGTCATTGGCCACAAAGGTAGTGTTTATCCTCACCTTCTTCAGGCCAGCATATTCTCCCTACTTATCGTTTGACCTGGCTGCCCCAGTTAGCTTCATTTCAAAATGCCCTGAATTATGTGTACATGCTGATCCAGAGATCACAGCTAACTTATCTAGTTGCTTCTGGACCAAATTAGCTACCTAGTTGTGCCTCTATGAGTTAAAAGTCTACCTACAGTTCGATTTTTCTTAAGGTGAATGAGGTAGCTGGTAGGGGGTGAGGAATAGGAAGCAGGCAGCAAAGGGTTCCATAGGACAAGACTCCTGTCTCCAAGATGGTGCGTTGGTCAAGTTCCCTATAAAGGAAATTTGGGATAAAGAGAAAATATTGACCATTTCACATCTACCCACCTTATGTCAAGGTGAGACATATGCAGGAGAGCTGCCAACCACTGACTTACCTTTCTAGGAGAAATAAAGTAGCACTTTATATGACACATCACTAAGCTTGTGACAAGAGGATCAGAAATTCTTAGAGGTTGTCACCAGGCCATGTCTCAATCATATTTCATCTTTTTCTCACGCTTTCTCTTTATCCATTTTTTTAAGCTCAAAGCCAATTTTTTCCTTTGATAATGATTAGGTGAGAAACATAAATGCCATGGTCATTTAAAGTATTCACCTGAGCTCAGTGATCTATGTGGAAAATAATGAAGGATCTAGAAATTCACTCTTATAATGCCTAACTCTATTTCTACCTTTAAAAATAAATTTAAATATTTTATCTGTATTTATATTTAAATCATAGTATTTGAACATTCATATTATGAGATGGAATAACTAAGACATTCTGGACTGCACAAATCAGACATTTTCTAAGTCACTTCAAGTATTTTAATTCAAAATCTTACAAAAGATTTTTTTTCCTCTTGCACCTCAGTGATGAGCTCATCTATATAAAAAATACTACATCTGCTAGAGCTATAAAACAAATGAAAAATTAATTAGATATTTGAAGGTCTCCTTTTGAGACAATGGAGTTTAGTCATGTCTTAAATCCTCTTATAGCTTCAACTGTGTGTTCAGTCTGGAAAAAAATCTTTCCTTGTTTCCTGATCATTGTATTTTCAGATCATTTTCTTCTTCCTGGCCTGCCTGGGAGTTTTGGCTGCAGGAACTGCAATGTCCTTCATTAAGTTCCAAATGCTTCCTCAGCATGCCGAGAGCTGGCTGGGAACATCTCCACATCTTTAATAACTTTCTTATTCTTAAATCCTGCAGTGCCGAGATAACTTATGAAAAATCCTCTTTTAAACTTTTAAGAAACATGTTCAGTAAGTGTTTTTGCAATTATGTATTTTGCAGCTTACTTACATCTACTTTTTAAAACTTCTGTATTCTCTTAATTTTAATGTATCATACTTCAAGATACTTCCTAATACACAAGTATTTTTTCAAAATAGGTATACTTAATGTTTTTAAGCACCAGATAACATATTAAGTGCCAAGATTATGTAAATTAAAAAAACCAGTTACTGCCTTCTTGGATGTTTTCACTGTAATATTTAAGAGTATAGTATGTTGATATTCTGATGGGAGTTTGTTACAGTGTGTGAAGGCTTTTTTCTCCCAGAGCCATATAACTCATGTATGGGACTTAGGGAAGGTTTCTGGCGGGGGAGGAGGCTCCTGATATGTGTTTGAAAAGATGAGAAGTTAATTTCTCAGAGTGGGTAGGAGGTGTGCCAGATAAGAGAACATGGACAGACATCTGTGCTGTCAAAGACGTGAGCCATTTTGAAGATAAGATTATTTTATAGACTTGCGTTATAAGAGTGACCTCTCTACAGTGACCTCCTGCTCACATATATGCACAAACAAATAAAAACACAAAGCAAGAAAAGGCATCTGAACCATATGCCCACAGAATTTCAAAATATATTTCAGGGGTAGGAGAAAGGGAGTTTAATTTCCCTGACAATTTTCTAAAAAGAAAAGCCCTTTTTTTTTTTTTTCTGCAGATATGATCTTCAAACATGATGACCATCTTTTCCTGGCACCATCAAAACCACAATGGTGTGCACCTCTGTGGCGGCTGCCCCAAACACCACTGGAACCTCTACCGGCCTGGAATGGCCTGTGTTCCAAGAACTGCATGAGCCTTCACCCTGGGCAAGTAAGAGAAGGGCCGTGCAATGGGGTGGTTGCTCTGGGTTTTAACCCTGGATGTGATTGCATTCTGTGACTCCCCTCCTGTGGCTGGTCATCACAGAAGAAATCAGGTCAAAGAGCCAAAATAGCCTTATTTCTTTCTTTTCCTATATCTGATAACCTCCAAATGGTTATCCTCGGGTTAGTATTATAATCCCTTCCTTCCTATATTTTATCAAAAGTGTGATATGGGAAACATCTGAGTGGGCAGGTAGCGATTTTCTATGAGGCTGAGCACATGAGATTTAATAATTCTGTTTTAACCATACATTTCTAAATGAATAAAATGCCTCACCCTTGTGTCTGATTTGTTTCTCTAAGTCTGAAAATTTTCAAGATTTAGGTTTTACATATTTGACATTTGAAATATGTTGTCTTATATGAAAATCATATGCTCTTATTATAGAAAATGTAGGAATTATAGAAAATTACATAGACATAAACATAAATTAGGCATAATCTCACAACCTCATGGTGTTTAACTACTGTGATACTTCTGGTCTATTTTTTCTATTTTTTTTCCTATGTATTAGCTTGCTGGGACTGTTGTAAAAAAAGTACCACAAATAGATGGCTTAAACAACATAGAATTGTTGTTTCACAGTTCTGGAGACCAAAACTTCATGATCAAGATGACAAAATTAGCTTTTTCTGAGGGCTGTGAGGGAATGATCTGTTTCCAACCTCTCTCCTTAGCTTGTAGATGGTCTTCTTCTCCCTGTGTCTTTATGTCATCTTCCTGCTGTGTGTGTCTCTGTCCAAACTTCCCCTGTCTATAAGGACACCAGTCATAGTGGATCAAGGCCCACCTTAATGACTTCGCTTTAACTTGATTAGCTCTGTAAAGACCATATCTCCAAATAAGGTCACGTTATGAGGTAGTGGGAATTAGGACTTCAATGAATAAATATGAAGAGTACACGATTCGATCTATAGCAGCCTCATTGAGGACACAATGCAATTTGACATTCCGTGCTTTTGTTGACCAGTGTAAGAGCCCTTTCTCATATTACTAACAGATCTTCAGAAAGACAAGTTTAAAAAAAAGTTAAAAATGTGATAAGGAGGAGTTCTAAGATCATAACATGCCAATGAAAAATAAGCTGACAAATGCATTTGTGTGAGTATGTGGTTTTCTGTGTATAGATCCTCTCTTCTTAAAATGTGTGTGTGTTTGTGTTTGTGTGTGAGTGTAGGTGTGAAGAAGTGGAGTGGAATAGGCTTGCGCAGAACAGCATATGGGCAAGCGAGTGATTCTAGTACTGGATGGTTAGAAGCCAGGTTTTACAACACTGACTGGAGTTTTCTTTTTCTGGTTTGTTTGTTCCCCACATCTGATAGAACAAAGGAGTGGAGCGAAAAGGGACAAACGATGAGTCAAAGGGTTTTTCTTCCACACTCTCTGAGCTTGTGTTGTTTTGTCTGAGGAAGCTGAGGGATGACCAGTGTCAAGTGTTTCTTCTCAATTCTTCTTAATTACTAGTAAACTTAACTGTAGAAATTTACCTTAGACTGTGACACGTGACTTCTAAACAAAGTTTAATTCATAGGCCTTTTATCATTTAAGTCCCATTTTATGTTTAATGGGTATATCATTTAACTTTCTTTCTTTTTTAAAAATATTTTATTTATTTATTTTTTAGAGAAAGGGGAAGGGAGGGAGAAAGAGAGGGAGAAAAAGATCAGAGTGTGGTTGCCTCTCACGTGTCCCCAACTGGAGACCTGGCCCACAACGCTGGCATATGCCCTAGTCTGGGAATCGAACCAGCAGCCATTTGGTTCACAAGCCAGCCCTCGATCCACTGAGCCAGACCAGCCAGAGCTCATTTAGCTTTTTTTAGGTTATTCTACAATGAAAAACAACCCCCAAATATTAGTGACTTACAACATAAACATTTAGGTATCAATATTGCTACATGTTTTTCATGTTCTTGTGACTTGATCCAATATTGTCTTTACTTAGACACCCAAGCTGAAGATGTGGTCTTTATGTGAGCATGCCATTCTTGAGGAAAGATAAATCCAGAGAGAGAGAGAGCGAGTGAGAGAGAGAGAGTGAGCGCACAAACAACCAATGTTATCTTAAACATTTTAAAATCCTGTTCAGGGATGCAGCCCATTACTTCCACTAATATCGCACTGACCAAATTTTGTTGCCAAGACTGATGTCCATGGGATGGAAATATAATTGTCTTACCCTTAAATACTGCATTTTGCACAGTGTTTGGTAAGTGTATGCTAATTATCCTCTCATAAGAATGACAGAAGGTAATTGAAAATGATAATAATAATGCAATCTTCCACAGTCCACCCCTTTTTGTCACAAAGATTCCTTTACTCCTGGAAATAAAATATGCTCATTTATTTGCAAAGGAATAGGTCCTAAAGACCTCATCCAATCATAGCATTAGGCTTGAAGCCCAAAATCTGTGGAGGTCTTGACATCCAATGCAGATAAGGATCCTAATGATGCAGAAATTGATGAGCCTTAAAGGGCATTTACCTCTTTCCTCCCCCCAAACACAGTCAATGTAGAATGGTAGATAAATTGTATAATAAGCATAATGAATACCTGTATCTGGAAAACTGGTTAATGGAAGGCATACCATATAGCTCCTGTTCTATAGCTCCTGAAATCCTATTGTGCACCTGTTTGAAGGATTTTCAACCTTGAGAATAGGGAATAATTTTTGTTTAGGTTCTGGTTTTTCTTCATAGAAATATCAATTTAGCTCATTGTACTTTATGGTTCTTGAATTAGAGGGAAAAGAAAGAAATGTCAGAACCCCAAGATGGCTCTTAAAGTTTCCATAAATGTTACTCTTTGTGCATTGCATTGGCCAAAGCAAGTCCCATGGACAAGCCTGGCATTAACTGGACATGGAAGTGCGTTCCTCCAACAGAGAAATTCAGCAAGCCACACAGCAGTAGTCTGCATGCACATGCCTGTAGTGGGAGGCAAGGGGATGTGAGGAAAGAAAATACTTGGAAACAGTCACAAAGTCTATGTCTGTAGGTATTTTAACACAGAGTTAGGAACAATTTGACCTTGCACTCAATGAGCCAAAAGATTTAAGTTGTTAATGTCTAACCCCCCCCCAAAAGAAACAATACCCTATAGATCAAAGAAACAAGCAAATGTCCCTTATTTCTGAGCAGTTTATACTACACTTTGGCCTCTTTTTCCTCATGCTGCTCAGAAGTATTTGTGAAAATTTCAAAGGGCTGTCCATTAAAAAGTAAGCTAGATCTGCTTCTATCATTTCTGTTGATGCCAGTTAACAATCCAAGTTTGACAGTGCTGAGTGAAAATTCATGCAACTAGATTTGACACGGTTTCAACAGGAGCTAACAATAAAAATATTTTAAAGAAAAGGGGTTTGCAAACATCGCAGGCCTTCCTGTGTTGCACACGGATCAGCTTCTACCGTCCTGTAATAAGAAGTTATTTTATTAGTTGTGCCCCCAGAAGATTACGCTTATTTCTTCCCATGTTCAATTTTGTTCTCAAAATCTAAGAAGAAAAATCAGAAGGTTTCTGTGTCTGTCTCTTCGAAACCTATGGCCTCACACTCAATTTTATTTTATTGTTATTCTGAGAGATAGAGCTGGGTTGCGAAAAGACCTGAGCCAACTGAATTTCCTGGAAGGCTCCGTAGCAAGGACACAAAGCTGCGCTGACTCACAGTGTACAGGTTTTAAAGCTGCAGAGACCGTTGGTCAGCAATAAAACTCAGAGAAAGTTGGAGTCAGGAGGCAAGAAAGAGAAGAGAAACTGTATTATCTGAGAGGAGTAAAACATAATCCCTCAATAGATGGCATTGGGATAAGCCATCAGGTAAAATCTGTGACGTTCTGAATGAAAAGAAATGGCCTTTAACCCAAAGCTTGCCAACAAACCCTTGAACGGGTGGTGGTTTATGCAGCAAGGGTACTGTGAAATACAGGACGATTTTCTGATATTTATTTCTGCTTCTCTGAAATGAAGTCCTGAAATTGCATGATGGGGGCTTTTGAAAAAAGCAGTGGCAGAGTGAAACAATGCCTCTCTTACTAAGGTGAAAATAAGAGTTAATTAGAAAAGTGAAATGAATACATGAATTCTTGGATTCATTCACTGGGAAGCTTATCTGAGAAGAGCAGATAAAACCAAAGAAACATTTGATAGGACAAATGTCCCAACTGTTGTTTGCACTGTGCTATTCACATTATTAAAAATTTAAATAGAGATGTAATCTGCACACCATAAAATTCACCCACTTAAACAGTACAATGTATAGTTTTTAGTACATTCATAGAGTTATATAACTATCACCACAACTTAAGAATATTTTTATCACCCTCAGGAAAGAAACTCTATACGTATTAGCAGTGTCTCTTCCCCTGTCCCCAATTCCTGGCCATAGTCAACCACAGGTCTATTTTCTGTCCCTATATATTTGCCTAATCTGGACATTTCATAAAAGTGGAATCATACAACATGTATCCTTTTGACATCTTTTGCTTAGCATTGTTTTCAAGGTCATCCATGTTGTAGCACATATGAATATTTTATTCCTTTTGTATTGCTAAATAACAATCCATCGAATGGACATGCTTCATTTGTTTACCCTTGCCTCAGTTGATGGGCATTGGACAGTTTGTACATTTTGGCTGACATAAATATTTATACTAGGAACCTCCATTTTTGTGTTGACATGTTATGATTTCTTCGGTGTATATACCTAAGAGTGGGACTACTGGGCCATATAAAAATTCTACGTTTATCTTCTGAGAAACTTCCAAATTATTTTCCAAAGAGGTTGCAGCATTTTACATTTCTGCTATTCATATTTTCCATCTACATTTTAAACTCTTCATTTTCATAACCCTAATTTATAGCAGGTGTGCTAGAGTACCAATGGACTACCTACAGATAAGCATCAACACATGGTTGATGGCATAATAAAGTGAAGGTCATATTAAATTAGCCCTGAAATCCCATAAGCCTCTTTGGAAAGTGTCAGTAAATAGTCTTCACAGTTGCCATCATAACAATAAGCAGTGTAATTATAAGCTGATATCCAGAGAGATTCTGGCTGTCATTAACACACACAAACTCCCTGGAATTCAGGAAAGAAGACTTCACACTTTTAATTGTGGTGGGAAAAAGTAGGCACTACGAGTTGGTGTGGTCCGAAGTCTTTAGCTGGGAAGAAGAAAAGGAATCCCCAGAGCATGGAAGGGGGTTAGTCCGAGGGACCGAATGTGCTTTATAACATTGAAAAGAAGAAACTCTTTCCTCTAAGAATCTGATAGGTATGAGAGGATGGGAATCTCCTGCTAGGTGGTTTATTATAATCCAATAAAAACTAGCTGTTCCTTCACTTTTAGATAGAGACAAATCTAAAGATTTATCCACTAGAAATTTAAAAGGAACTCTTCAAGTGGAAATTAATTAGCATTATTAACTGAGTGAAGCTAACACTAGAAGAATTAGTCGTTTGAATATCACAATGGTCTTTTAAAATTAGGTAACTAAGAGGGGTCCCATTTAGCTGTATGTATGTTACCCAAAGGCTCTTCCGCAGCTGAAAGGCTAAGAAATAAGATGGGAGTTCCAAAGATCTACACTTCTCTCTCCATTTTCAAAAGCTCTTTATAGAACTATGAACAACTGGTCTTCCTCCTCTGCACTGTGAAAAACATATACACTCTGTGTGCCACATGGAGATTTTGGAACTGGTCACAATAATTTCATGTCACAACTTTTATAAAAGACTTTTTGCCAGGACACCCTAGATGGATTAAATGTTTTTCTTCTTACTTGGTTGACCTGTATTTTCAAGCTTATCTCCCACCAGGTATCACCTCATACCACTGGATTTCCTCCTCACCCTTACATTGGATGCAAATTTTTTGTTGTGAAGTTTACTTATCATTGCCACATGTGTGACTCCCCAGAAATGAATTGGGATTTTGTAGTTCAGATGATCTGAAGACTCTCTACTTGTCTGTAAATTCATTCCTGTACACCTTTTCTCAAACTCAATCTAACCTACATTTCACTCTATGTTTCATTCCTTAAGGTGTAAATCTTATCCTGTCCACCCTTAAAATGCCCGGTAAAAGCAGGAGTTGTTCTTTACAAATGACCATTAAAAATGTAACAGTTTCATTTCCTGGCAGTTATCAAGTTTTTATAGCTCAACAGAAGTGGAAGTATATGTTTGCCTATTAGATGGACAGACCTGGTATCTAATCAAAGAGTACCCTCTTCCATGCATTATGCTCTTGGGATTACAGTAGGGATGACTCAAAAGTGTTGCATAAATGACTGAATTTCTTTTTTTTTTTAATTACTTTATTGTTGTTCAATTACAGTTTGAATTTTCTTCCCATCACTCTCCCCCTACCCCAGCCAATCCCACCCCCCTCCCCCGCTTCCACCCTCCCCCTTGGTTATGTCCATGTGTCCTCCATAGTGGTTCCTGAAAACCCTTCCCCCCACTATTCCCTCCCCGTTCCCCTCTGGCCATTGTTAG
>VMDR010019400.1:0-18391 GCA_007922815.1 Macrotus californicus
CTGCTCTCAATTCTCCTCACCCCTTAAAGCCATTCTGCTGCCATTTAACTCGCCCCCAGCTATTCCCCTCCTTCTTCTGCTGACGGATCCTTGCCTCATCAGACTTCTCACCTCCTTTATCCACAAAGTGGTTCAAGCTGCAACTGCCTCCATGGACAATAACATTTTCCTATTAAGTACCCCTAAGAATCAGCCAATACGAGGAGAGGACCTTCCAATTGCTCCATAAATGCAAGACCCTCACTCAGCGGGCAGTCGTTTAAAGATGACATGACGTCCCTCAACACTATACGATCTCTCCCACCACATTATATAAGAGAAAAAGCAAGAGTGACACACCTAGGTAGGCCTAGGAGGAATGGAAAATCACCAGGGGAAAAAACAGCACCCTGGGAAACTGCCTGCAGACACTACCCAGGACAAACAGATGCCCAGCTAAGGTTATGGTCTGGGGTCATCCTACCCGGCATAACAGCATGCAGCTTTTACTTGAGCCTGATAAGATATACCAAAAACAGTATCAGCAGAACCAGCACCCAGGAACCAGCTATAGCCAATGGGATTCTGACACCCCAACCAGATACCCTTCAAGGGTTTTTTACACTTGAAAACCTTGCCCTAAGAACAACTAAGTCTTAACCTCCCTTGGTTGCCTCTATGTTCTGTACTTCACTTGATGCCGCCCCCCTCCCCCTATGAGGTGCAACCTCCCTTGGTTGGCTGCAGATTTCCCTCTTACTCTCCACTAATAAACCTTGCTCCTTAGCTCACTATGTCCCTCTGGTTTCTTGAGCGACTCAGGCCTAACATTGGACCCCTGAGAAATTCTTATCTGGGGATGCCCAGCTGTATCCCATTTCAGTATTTGTCTCTATCTATCTGGCTTCTTTCATTTAACTAACTGCATTCCAGTTTCATTCATGTTGTCACAAGTATTTCTCCATATTTTTTTGTAAACCAACTAGAGGCTTAATTTTATTCATTTCTCTAGAAATACTATGTGGGTGGTTCCGCTTGTATCTCCTGGAAGCTTCCAAGACACCCTAAAAGGAGACAGGACAAGAAGATGGACTCTACGAATACCAAGACTCATTGCAAAGTTATGGTAACTAAAGCCCTCTGGTATTGGTAAAAGTATTGTAAAATACACTAAAGTGGATTGAGAGACAAGACATGCCTCTGATTATGTATAGATTGATTTTCTTGTAAAATGGTAGTGCAGAGTAGTGGGGAATGAAGAAAAATTTCACTAACGGCTACAGGAACAACCAGACAAATTTGAAAAGACAAAAAAAGGGAAGGAAGGAGGGAGAACGTGAGAGGGAGCAGCAGAGCGATCACTCAGTTAGGAAAAGGACATGCTTGCCCTGGTGGGTTCCCTGATCAGGTACATGCCTAGGAGCAGGTTCATACCGGTAGGGGCACGTAGGATACGACCCCATCCCTGTTTGTCTCTCACATTGGTGTTTCTCCCCTGCTCTCCCTCCCTTCCCCTCTCTTATCAACAAGAATGTCCTCTGGTGAGGATTTCTTTAAAAAAGGGGAAAGAGAATGTAAATTATCTTTTATCTACCCGTTCTGAGGTTTCAAGGAAAAGTGGAGTGACAATGGACGTCGGATTTCCCTGGACTTCCGTGCTTATGGGATTATAATCACACTACAAATTAATCTGGATCAGTGCAGGACACTTGGCTCCAGCCAGAGCGGAGGATGACATGAAGCCAACACAGCCGCAGGACAGCCAAGACAGAGTAGTGGGGGTGACTTGCAGGATAGGAGTACAAAAGCCACAGAATAGCCATTGTTGATGGGAGAGACCTGGTTCTTCTAGCTTATGCATGTGAAGAATTACACATCAGCAAATCTTCTAGTGTGTGTATCAGTTTATCAGGGATCCATTCCCATGGAAAAAACAGGACTGCGTAGAGTGGGGGGTGAAAGGCAATGTTTCAGGGCAAAGCACGGAGGCAAAAGTTGAGGGACTGAAGACTAGGGTGGCAAGTCACCAGGCAGCCTGAGGATTCGTGACCAGAGGTCAACTGGAGTGACAGCCAAGAGCACCCAGAGCACGCAGAGACAGTGATTCTTTTGTTGAGAACTTATATGGTTGGTGGGATAGGAGAAGAAAAGCTACATATTAATGGGTAAATGTGGTGCCAGCTTTCCTGGGGAAATGCCACCACCCAAACTTGGGTATGTGTGGGGGTCTGTTGCCCTGAATCCTTATCTTGCTCCAGACTCCATTTCTTCCTCTTGTTGTAAAACAGATACGTCAAAGGAGGCAGCTCATTAAAATTGGGGCACTTCCCAGTTATTCACGGGCTCTTTGTGTAAGGATCAATGACTCCCTTGTAAAACAGTGATCAGAGGTAGACAATTCACCCAAGTGGTTTGATGGGCTTCTTTGGGCACCGGGGACCCTCTCCCGCATTCCAGGCCCTGGCATGAAAGCAGTTTCAAGGCTTGCTTTCCCAGACAGTGGAAACGCTAGGTACAATTTCAAGGGCTTCACTTCTTTCTTGCTAACATAGTGTTTCTTGTGATGTTGGAACACTTGACGAATTATCAAACCGGGATCAGCACTGCTGAGTTAGTGGGTGAGACCTGTCTCCTTCCTCCTCCCTGCCTTGGTTTACTAGTCATTCTACCTAAGTAGTAAAAGGCGCTTACTGGCAACCAGGATGCTACCCTCTGGCCAGTAACAGTATTAGAGTCTCAGAGTTCTGCCTGTGCTGTCTCCTGCCTCTCCATGGAAACATCTGCCTCACCGCCCAGACACGGTAAATTGTAGGAGACACAGATGAATCAACCCTGTCTTATCAGAAGAACGTAGCCCTGAGAGCGTTCCTTACCGCCGTGCACTTGTTTTCATCTCAGTCTTTTATAATGTCCCTGTGAATTTCTTCTCACCCCTTTGACATTAAAGGGTTTTAATTCGACATATATCTCAATTATTCACATAAAACATATCGGTATTTGGGCAGAAGCATGTCTCCATTGATTGCAAAAATATTCCTGAACACACAGATATGTCTTCATGTCCTCTTGGAGACGGTACCTGTCTAAACCAGCCACTGCTCCTCTGCACCGAACTTGGCAACAAAAGGCAGTCACATTATAAACACCAGTGAGGGATTTCTCTTTCTAATCAGTACAGGTGTTTGGTTACTTCCTAAATTGCAGGCAAGTCGAAAACTAGTGTACAACCTTTGATGTTTATATTTCTCATCTTATTCATTACTTTCATTTCATGTGTTCAGAGAATACTTCCTACGCTTTGTGTAATTTCTTCGTACATTTTGATGTACATTTTGTAGGATTTCTTCATATACTTTGTGTGAGTTAAATTTATTAAGATGTGACTTGTGGCCTAATAAGTGATCTACACTGTACAATATTCCAGATTCACTTGAAAAAAAATATGTATTGGCTGATTTCTGAAACCCTAAATGTTTAAGGTGGTAAACGTTTAAGTCCTAAGGTTCTACAAGTGCCAAAGTGAGGCAATACTTACCTGTATCTACAGCTATTGTAATCCCGGAAGCAAGGGCATTTGAGATACAGAAGTTTGCTTAGACTAGTAGATGATGGCAAACGTGCTGCAAAGGCCCAGAGAGTAAATGTTTTAGGCTTTGCAGTCTACATAGTCTCTGTGGCATTTTATTTGCTTTTTAATTATAATTCTGTAACACTCAGAAAGCTTAGTTCAAAGGACGTAGAAAAAGAAGAGTATACAACCTGGAACACACAGCAGACTATACTTTGCTAATCTCTGGTTTAGCATTCTATTTTATTTATGTTTAGAGAAGAAGGGAGGGAAACCAGAGGGAGAGAAACATCAATGTGTGGTGGACCCTCCCGACGGATGCTGAGGACCTGTACTGCAACTCAGGCATGTGCCCTGACTGAGAATTTCACCGGGCATCTTTTGATACGCAGACCAGCACTCAACCCACTCAACAGCAGCAGCCGGGGCTGGCATAGCATTTTATCATAAAAATATGGTAATAATCACATCCACGTTGAAAATAAGAGCTATCTCTGCACAGCTCTTACCACACGTCAGGCATATAGTTTTAACCCTCACAACACAACTACGACATAGTGCTGCCATCCACGCTGAACACACAAGCAGATTCCGGAAGAGAGGTTAAGCATCTTGTCTGCGGTTACCCAACTAGTCAATGGCTCAACTGAACAAATAGTCTAATTCAAAAGTCTGCTTTTTAATCACTACGTTGCAATGCTTTGTAACCCATCTTCTCATTTGGTCTCTTTAACATTAGTTTCTCCCAAAATGCTTTGGGTCTCAAAGAAGCAATAGAGGGATACTGTGAAGTTCTGAGAACTTTGTCAAAATGCCTCTAAAAGTATAAAGGGAGCAAGAGAGATTAACAGTTGATGATGTAATGCGGGGCTAACCAATGTCATTAGCTGGACCCACAGGCCAGAACGCCTCCTGCAACCTACACTTCACAAGGAACCACTTCTTCCCATTAGCAGCACTGGTGTCTGCAAGCAACTGTTCACTACGAAGTTCTTATCTGGATGTACCCATCGTAGAGTTTTTCTATCAAATGCTTTTCTTTTTGGTCGCAGTAGGGTATTTTGTTTGGTGTAAAAGGTCAATGTTTGGTCGCAGTAGGGTATTTTGTTTGGTGTAAAAGGTCAATGTCCCGAAAGTGGGAAGAGTTATGTTGGGGAAACAACGCCATTGCAAAATCACCTGTCCCTTCAGTTGCCCAATTCTATCCTTCCTTATACAGAAGGATCCCCAAGTACTACTAGCACAGTGCATGGCCACACTTGCCGGTAAATGTGTGGTTAACATTGGGAGTCAAATTTCTAATTCCTGGAGAACAAAGATGCAGCATGGAATTGGGGAAGGCTAGGAAGAGTACAAGAAAGAATTGTGGGTGCCCTGGCTGGTGTGGCACAGTGGACTGAGTGCCAGCCTGTGAACCAAAACGTTGCTGGTTCGATTCCCGGTTGGGCACAGACCTAGTCTGCGGGCTGTGTGGCCCAGTAGGGGCTGCATGACAGTTAACCACACACTGATTTTTCCCTTCCTCTCTTTCTCCCTCCCTCCCTTACTCTAAAAATAAATAAAATCCTGAAAAAAAAAAAGGAACTAGGTGAAATGGAACCAAGCAATTTATCCAACAGAGTTTAGAGTAATGACTATAAGGATACTCAACAGCATGAAAAAACACCTAGAAACCATAAAACAGGACCACTCAGAAATAAAGGACGCAATATCGGAAATAAATAACTCACTGGAATAAAAATAGGTTACATGAAACAGAGGATCAAATCACTAATTTACAAAACAAGGTAGGAAAAAATATCCAGGCACAGCAGCAAAAAGAAAAAGGAATTTAAAAAAGAATGAGAGCTGAAGAAATATTTTGGATAACATGAAGTGTCACAACATCTGCATCATGGGAATACCAGAAGAAGAGAGCGAGCAAGGGATTGAGAAACTATTTGAAGAAAAAATGACCCAACACTTCCCTAATCTGGTGAAGGAAAAAGAGACACAAGTCCAGGTAGCTCAGAGTCCAAAATAAGTTGGACCCAAACAGGCCCACACCAAGACATACCATGATTCAAATGCCAAGGCTTAAAGACAACAAGGGAATCCTAAAATCCACAAGAGAAGTGCAGGAAGTTACCTATGAGAGAGTACCAAATAGACTGTCATCTCATTGCCCCACAGAACCATTTCAGCTAGAAGAGAGTGGCATGAAATATTCAAGGTGAGGAAATCAAGGACCTACAACCAAGGCTACTTCACGCAGCAAGGCCTTCATTTTAAAATGAAGGAGAGACCTGATTGGTGTGGTGCACTGGACTGAACATCAGCCTGGGAAACAGCAGGTCGCTGGTTCGAATTCAGGTATGGGCACATGCGTGAGTTGAGGGCCCGATCCCCAGTTAGGGGAATGCTAGAGGCAACCAACCAACATATTCCTCACACATCGAAGTTTCTGTCCCTTTCTTCCTCACTTCTCATCTCTATAAAAACTAAAATAAATAACACAAGAGTCTCTTTAAAAATCAAATCAAATAAAATCAACTTGAAGCAGAAATAAGGAGCTTCCCAGAAAAGAAAAAGCTAAAGGAGTTTGTTAACACCAAACCAGTACTGCAACAAATATTAAAGGACATGCTTGAAGAAGAGAAAACAAAAAAAGAACACAGAGGAAAGCACTGACAATAAAATGACCCTATATACTATCTATCCATAATCGCCTTAAATGTAAATGGCTTAAACGCTTCATCCACAACACCTACGGTGGTTGACTCAATGAGAAAACAAGACCCATATATATGCTGCACCAAAGAGACCCATCTGAGAGCGAAAGGTACACACAGTCTAAAAGTAAAGGGATGGAAAAAAAGACATTTCATGCAATCAGAAATGAAAAACAGCTCGGGTAGCAGTACTTCTATCTGACAAAACACTTTAAAACCAAGGCTGTAGGAAGAGACAAAAAAGGACACTACAATACGATAAAAGAAACAATTCAACATGACAACACAGTCCTCATAAACATTTACATTTACACACCCAACAAAGGACCACCTAAACATATAAGGAAAATCTTGATGGACACAAAGGGAGAGATCGACAGAAACACAGTCATACCTGGGGATGTTAACACCTCATTGACTTCAGTGGACACATCTTTCAGGGAGAAAATCAACAAAGAGATGGTGGCATTAGATCTAGATCAGTTGGGCACTGCATCAGATGGATTTAACGGGTATCTTTAGAGCATTTCACCACAAAGCAACAGAATGTCCATACTTTTCAAGTGCACATGGCATGTTTTCCACGATAGAACACATGTTAAGGCACAAAACAAGGCTCAATAGATTTGAGAAGACTGAAATCACACCACACATCTTCTCTTAACACAATGCTGACACTAGAAATCAATGACAAGAACTACACTGAAAAACACAAAAACACATGGAACCTAAATAACACATTATTAAACAATGAATGGATCAAGAACGATATGAAATCAAAACATGCTCTGAAACAAAAGGAGGACACAACAATCCATAAGCTGTGGAACACTGGGAAAGCAATCCTAAGAGGGAAATTCATAGCATTACAGGCCTATTTCAAAAAGAAAAAAAAAAGGAAAGCTTAAATAAACAATCTGACTTGACTTTAAAAGAACATAGAAAAGAACAAGGAGGCCAAAGGTGAGTAGAAGGAAGGAAATAGTAAAGATCAAAGCAGAAATAATTGAAATCAAATGTTGAAGAAAACTACTTTTTCTAAGGAAAAGAAAGGGAGATTTCATGAGGTATTTGTCTCTGTCTTAGGTCACTGAGCATAAGGCCCTTAGAGTGTTGTTGCAAATGGCAGAATTTCCTTCCATCTCGGGGCTGAATAGTATCCCACTGTAAACAGGAACCACTTGTTGATCCAGGTAGACCCTGAGGTCGTTTCCATTTCTACGCTCCAGTGAATAATGGTGCAGTGAATTTCAGGGTACAGATATCATTTGGTAACATGTATTTGTTTCCCTGTAGTATGTACCTGAAGTGGGAGCATCCATGATATTTTGTAACAGTTTAGTGTCCCCCAGTGGGGTGCCCTAAATCTGCAGCACTCACATAGTCTGAGCTGGTTTCTTGAGGGGAGCAATCGCACCCCATTGACATTCAGCACAACATGAGCAGGGGCTGAAACATCTCAGGCAGAATGTGGGGTCAGCTTAAAGAAAATTCCAGGCAATAGGATCTGTGATGTCGGAATTCCAAAACGGGCTGCAACTTGCCACACAGCAGTGTTCCCTAAGTTACGAATAGTCACCCGGCTGTAAAGTGCAGCACAAGAAATACAGTCAACAACATCGTAGTTAACTATGTGTGGTGTCAGGTGGGAATGGGAATTAACACTTCGAAAGCTATATACATATCTAATCACTATGCTGTACACCTGAAACGAATATAATATTGTATATCAACTGGAACTGAAAAATTAAAAAACAATGACCGAATGGCCACCTCTTCAATTCCCATTCAGGGCACATGCGTGGGTTACGGGCCAGGTCTGCACTACGAGACACATGACACAACCACACATTGATGTTTCTCTCCCTCCCTCCGTAAAAATGAAGTAAAATCTTAAATAAAATCTCCAACAGTGCATCAACATTTGGAGATGGTGTCTATATCATGTTGCCTCCTTTTTTTCTCAGAGAATCAGCAAACATCAGTTAGAGACACTTCTGTTCCTAAAAGTCAGAGTTTAATTTCTTTCAACGAGTTGCACGAATCCAGGGAACTGTGGCCCTGAAACTCTCGGTTGCAGCCTTCCCTGGTGGGGATCCCTCGTGTTTCTGAAGTTGTAAGCCTAACATTCACGGAAATTTGTCATCACGCATCCAGATGCAAAGCAACAAAATGCAGAGCCACACTTTCAAAAGTTCCTTTCCCTTGCCCTGACAGGTGTGGCTGTTGGTTGGGCATCGTCCACAGGGGGAAAGGTGGCCAGTTATGAGTTTGGTCCGAATTGGGGCATGTGAGACAGGAAACCGAACGGTGTTTCTCTCCCTCCCTTCTCCTCTCTGAAAATGAAATAATCTTTATTTTCCTTAAAGATTTTATTTATTTATTGTTTGGAGGGGAAGGAAGAGAGGGAGAAAAATATCAATGGGTCACTGGCTCTCACACGCCCCCCACTATATACCTGGCCCGCAACCCAGGCACGTGTCCTACCCTGGGAATCGAAGTGGTGACCCTTTGGTTCACAGTCCACAGCTCAATCCGCTGAGCCACATGAGCCAGGGCTCCCTGAATTAAATTTTAAAGTTTCTTACAAAATCCTCTGGTGGTCCAATTTATTATTACTAACAGAGGTTCGAGTCATGAAAATGTTCATATAGTCACCCTATTTTTCATACTCTTCCTCTCTGCAAAGTGAGACATTTCCAGGCACCTAGTATTGCTTAGGCACTAGTTTGTGCTCATGGCCATTCTGCAGTGAATCGACTTCCTGCATCCATGCAGCTGACATTCTCCTACACGTGGATTTGTCAAATCCGTCACCATACGTTTGCTAAGGTCCTGGTGGTCTTCACTTTTGAGCCTCTCTTGCGGACACTTTAGAGAATGTCAAGTTCAGACAAACTTGTAGTACCGCTCTCACAGGGTTTCTCTGATGTGCATTCTCTGAAGAACTGTCACATTTTGAAGTCAGCCAAACACTGGCCACAATCATGCAAGAAGGAGGTTTTTTACAACGGAATTCAGAAGACTGTAGGACATTAGGCTAATGTTCACACAACATTCTGTAGCTCCTCTCGCCTGTGTAGATTTTCCTTTTATAACATATTACTTTATGTTGTTCAATTACATTGTCTGCATTTTCTCCACATTACTCCGCCCTACCTCAGCCAATCCCACCTCCTTCCCTTGCTCCCTATCTCCCTCTTTGTTATGTCCAGGTGTCCCTTACAGTGGTGCCTGAAAATTCTTCCAATATTATATACTGTGTGATCAACCTCCAGGCTTAAAGTCTTACTAAAGCCCTTGCCACATTTCAAAACATTTCTATGGTTTCTACCTTGTATGAACTCAATGATCAGCTTAAAGACTTCAAAACTGCCTGAGGCTTTTACCACATTTGCTACACTTATAAGTCTTTTATATATGTGGATCTCCGGATGAGCTTGAAGAGCCAAGGGTCAAATGAAGCTATTACCACACACAGCACATTTGTAGGGTTTCTCTTTAGCATGGAGTCACTGATCAACTTGAAAATCTGATCCGTGAGTGAAGCTCTGGCAACACTGCACATCTGTACGGTTACTCTCTGGTGTGGACTCGCTGATGAGCTTGAAGACTTGAATTCCATCTGAAGCACTTCCCACACACAGCACATTTGTAGGATTTCTCTCCAGTATGAAGTTTATGATGACGTTGAAGATATGAACTCTGACGGAAACTCTTCCCACACACAGCACATTTATGGGGTTTCTCACCAGCGTGGATTCGCTGATGACCTTGAAGAAGGGAGGTGTGACTGAAGCTCTTACCACACACAGCACATTTATAGGGTTTCTCTGCAGTGTGAACTCGCTGATGAGCTTGAAGTCCAGAGCTCTTACGGTAGCTCTTCCCACACAGAGCACATTTGTAGGGTCTCTCTCCAGTGTGAATTCGCCGATGAACTTTAAGACCAGAATTCCAAGCGTAGGTCTTCCCACACACATCACATTTGTAGGGTTTCTCTCCAGTGTGGATTCGCTGATGATCTTTAAGATATGAACGCCGACTGAAGCTCTTCCCACACACAGCACATTTGTAGGGTTTCTCTCCAGTGTGGACTTGCTGATGAAGTAGGTAATCCCTCCTCCAACTGAAGCTATTCCCACACACAGCACATATGTAGGGTTTCTCTCGAGTGTGCACTCGCTCATGAGTTCGAACAGATGAATTCCGACTGAAGCTCTTCCCACACACAGCACATTTATAGGGTTTCTCTCCAGTGTGGACACGCTGATGAGTTTGAAGACTGGAGGTCTGACTGAAGCCCTTCCCACACACATTACACTTGTAACATTCCTGTCGTGTGTGAACTCGCTGATGATGTTGAAGTTGTGAATTCCGTGTAAAACTCTTCCCACACACAACACATTTGTAAGGTTTCTCTCCAGTGTGAACTCGCAGATGAACCTGAAGAGTGTAGAGATAACTGAAGTTCTTCCCACACACAGTACATTTGTAGTGTTGTTTACCAGTGTGGACTCGCTGATGATGTTGAAGACTGGAGGTATGACTGAAGCTCTTCCCACATACTGGACATTTGTAGGGTTTATCTCCAGCATGGATTTGCCGATGAACGTAAAGATATGAACTCCGACTGAAGTTCTTCCCACACACAGCACATTTGTAGGGTTTCTCTCCAGTGTGAACGCGGTAATGAAGCTGAAGTTGATAATTCCTACTGAAGTTCTTCCCACACACAGCACATTTGAAGAGTTTCACTCCTGTGTGGATTCGCTGATGAGATTCAAGATATGAACTCCGACTGAAGTTCTTCCCACACACAGCACATTTGTAAGGTTTCTCTCCAGTGTGAACGCGGTGATGAAGCTGAAGTTGATAATTTCTACTGAAGCTGTTCCCACAAACAGCACATCTGAAGGGTTTCTCTCCAGTGTGGCCTTGCTGATGAGATTGAAGACGGTACATCTGAGTGAAGCTCTTCCCACACAAGGCACATTTGTACGGTTTCTCTCCAGTGTGAACACAGATATGAAGTTGAAGTTGATAATTTCTACTGAAGCTCTTCCCACACACAGCACATTTGAAGGGTTTCTCTCCAGTATGGATTCGCTGATGAGATTCAAGATATGAACTCCGACTGAAGTTTTTCCCACACACAGCACATTTGTAGGGTTTCTCTCCAGTGTGAACGCGGTGATGAAGTTGAAGTTGAGAATTCCTACGGAAACTCTTCGCACAAACAGCACATTTGAAGGGTTTCTCTCCAGTGTGGCCTTGCTGATGAGATTGAAGACTGCACATCTGAATGAAGCTCTTCCCGCACACAGCACATTTGTAGGGCTCCTCTCCACTGTGAACTCGCTGATGATCTTGAAGATATGAATTCCGACTAAAGTTCTTCCCACACACAGTACATTTGAAGCGTTCTCCCATGTGGACTCCCTTATGCTTGTAAATACTGGAAGCATAAATGAAGCTCTTCCCACACACAGAACATGTGTAGGGTTTTTCTCTAGTGTGAACTCGCAGATGACGCAGAAGATATGAACTTCGATTGAATGTCTTCCCACACACAGCACATTTGTAGGGATTGTCTCCAGTTTGCACTTGCAGATGAGAAGTGTGACTGAGTTCTTCACCACACTCATCATTCCTTTCGCATTTGTCTTCTGGGTCAACACTTTGAGGTGTGCAAACTTTGGAGCTATAAGTCTGACCCGCCCCATACTCACTACATATATCAGGTTTCTCTCCCAGGTGCAACTGAGGAGAAAGCTCAAGAATGGGGCTAAGGCCTTCTCCATTTTCAGCAGAGGTGAGCTCTTCTGAGTGGATGTCATTATCCTGGAATGACTGCTTCAAGAAGTCTTTCCGAGATTTCTTGTGGCTGTAGGATGTCTCACCTTCATGCACTTCCTCATCATAACTACGGTGACGAGAAGTCCTTCTACTAACACAGTGCTCACACTCGCACAATTTCCATCCACTCTCACCCTGCTGACACCTACTCTCATCATTCTGTGACTCTCTCAGACACATTTTCTGCTGACATTTCTGGATGGTCTTCATGGGAAACTCTTGGTTTTTTATACTATTGAAACTTTGAACTTCCCCTTTAAGTTGTATTACATATTTCTCATCTTCTGAAACCTGAGTGGATTTTCCTACACACAACTGACAGGAGGAATCACCTTGTTTTGGTAAATCCGACGACTTGCCTGGCAGGTTAATGATCAAGTCCTCATTGCCGGTTAACTTACTGAGAAGTTGTTCCCATATTTGCCAGCACACAAGGTCTTCATGGAAAAGGTGCTTCATTCCAACTTCTGGAAGTGTCTCTATCTCATTTTGGTTCCAATGTCCTGGAAGCATAAGGAGAATTCAAAGATGAAAGGAAGGACGAGCAAATGTCTGTTCAGACAGCAAAAATATTTCACAGATCAACCACACTGCAAGACTTGCTGCAATCAGCTTGGCTTTCACCATAGGCTTTCTCATGCCTAAGGAAACAAAGATATGATGAGTAGGCTCCTGTCTACTATGTTTAAGGTGAGGAACAAAGGGAAAAAGAAACAAGGTGGAGCACTTGGAAAGTGGTAAGAAAAAAACAGACACCAGTTGTAACTGGGTTTGTAATTCCCAAGGAAGGCAAGTCTATATAAAAAAAAAGAGGGTGAATCCATTCATCTGGGGTCCAGACTTACCAATTGCACAGAACCTTCGTGAATCATAAAGACAGGAAAGAGAAATTACCAAAAACAGAAAAAATTGGCTCACTATTGACAAAAGGCACAGTCTCAGGTAGATTTTCCTGGGATTCTGTCTGATTTAGGTCTTGATTTTTGGTACTTGTATCTAATAGCGGTCACTACAACGATTATATTTTAGTTGGATTACCTGAGGGATATACACAGTAAAGGCAAATGTAAGAAGAAGGGACTGAATGAAGAGAGAAGGAGGGAAAGGAAGGGAGCAGAAAGCAGCCTAGCGGGGAGGATGTTCCTGGATAAATGGATGGGGCAGAGCTCAGAATCCCAACACAGAGACCACAGGTTAGGATACGCTGTCAGGGAGCCTTGTCCCTAACATTTCAATGGACCACCCACCCACCTACCCACCCATCTACCCATTAATTCATTCACTCACTCATTCAAAAAACATGTTGTTATAGGAGTATCCTATGCATTAAGTCTATCAGAGGCAGCTTGTATACAGCAACAAAGAAACCAGATAAAACCCTCACTCTCCCAATGTTACACTGTAATGGGGAGAGGGGCCATAAAGAAGCAAACAAAATGTAATCCATTAGTCTATCAGCTGGCAATGAATGAGGAGGGGGAAAACAAGGCAAAGAGGGAGCTAGAGTTTTTAGGAAGACTCGTCACCACAGGCATCTGTGATGGGATGACATTGGAGCAGACAAGGCTGAGGCAGGACCCAGGAGGATGCACTGGGCAGCATATGGATGGGTAAGAGAGAGGCCATGAGGCACAAGCATACTTGGCAGATCGGAAGCATAGAAAGCAGCCTCATGTCGCTGGAAGGCTGAGGACAAGAAAAATAACCAGAGAGGGCATGGGTAGCAAGATCAGGCAGGACCCTGAGGGCCACAGAAAGGATGTTGGACTGTATTAGTCGGATGGGATGATCTGCAAGGGCACACAGAGAAGCGACCTTACCTTTCTGCTGTTGGACAACAGACTACAGGAAGGCACACGCAAAAGCACGAGGCACTGAGAAGCTGTGGTGAGTAAGTGGAGTCATGAAAGCTAGAGGCTTGGGCCAGAGCGGCCACCCTGGTGGCAGGGAGCAGGACAGCACCTACGCTGTGCCCTGTGAGGACTTAAGAGCTGCCTGGTTCTGAACTGAACGCCCACCTCCCTGGGGTCTGTCTCTGTCATCTAAAGTTTCTCTTCTGTCCCCAAGTGTAATATCTTCTCCAATTTCAAGGACTGATATCCTGTCAAAAATAATTGCTGCATACATTAAAAAAACTGAATTCCACTACTATAACCTTAATGTCCTCTAAGGAGTATTTCTCCAAATTCTGACTGTGACCTGCTCTTATAAATAGAACAGGTGATTAAAGGAGCATCCCTTACTTGTTTACTCCCCATTTTGGTTGCATTGAATGCAGTTTCAAGAGAAAATTTACTCTATTTTATTCCATACAATAATGACGTAGCTTACCCACAGATTTTAACACCAAGATATGGCAACTGAATTTTGCAAAAAATCAAAAAGCTATGCAAAATACATGCAATAGGAATTAGGAAATGTAGATCTCCAGGTTAGGAGACATATTTCAAGACCCCCAAACTCTTAAAATACTACATATCAAAAAATCCTGGAAACTACAGTGAAGATGGCGGCATGGGTAAACAACCACATCAAAATCACAACAAAATCATAAAGCAACCATTACTCGGAATCATCAGAAATCAAGTCAAATGGAAGTCTGACAACTACAAATTAAACCAACCACATCCTTTCAGACTGCTAAAAGGGACAAGACGTGAAAAGGGCTGGTACCACTTCCAGTAGTGATGGATCAATCTATCAGGAGGGCTCTCTTGGAAGTAAGGAATCCCAGTCCTACCAGAGGTGCGCATGTCCAGGGATCCAGTGCCAGGAAGGTAAGTCCCCATAACGTCTAGTTGTAAAAACAATCAGGGTTTTGAGTTGGTGGAAAAAAGAGCTGAAGGCCCAAGCAACTCCTCTTAAAGAACCTACATATGACCTTACTCAGACTAACGCCCTCTGAGATCCAGCACTGGGGTAGCAGCCTGAAAGGCACCAGTGGAATACAGGGACAAACTGAAGTGTCTGGCATCAAGGCAACAGCTGGGGGACACCTTTTTCCCAAACAGAAAGGTACGGAGAGCCACACTGTCAGCAAGCAGGTCATATCTGAGACTCCATCAACCTGCCTAACACTGTTTACCCCACCCTGGAGATCCCCAGGGAATCCATCACACCCAATTTACAGCTATTAACAGTAGCTCTTCCACGGGAATGGCTGGTTAGGACCATGTTTCACAACTTCCAAAATTCTTTCAAACAAGCAACTACTGTCCTCAGGGAGTACCAAGCCATGGTACCTTTTGCTAAGAGTCCCAGACACAGGAACAGCAGAAGACAGCAGAAATTCACAGCTTGGCTTTTGCCCGGGGGTCTCCAAGACCTGCAGAAGTAGCAGTCCTCTCACTTTGCTCAATACCTCAGGTAGGGTGACTCCCAGTAAAACAGATGTGGGGACTGAACTTGGCTGCACCACCTGGGAAACCCTAGGGCCAGCACATCCTGTGCACAGCTACACACCATGTGGGAAAACCAACACTGCACCTCTACACAGCTGAAAGCCCATGGAGTGCACACAGTGGTGGTCAGTGGTCACAGTTGACTCTTACAGCTGACAGGCCTGGGTAAATCCCTCAAATTGACCCACAACAGAAATCAAGGCTTAACCACAAGACAAAGGTGTACTCAGCCCACATGAAGGTTGCATCTCAAGAACACAGCGTGTGTGATAAGGGAGCCTGTGCCACTGGACCCTAAAAGACACCTACTATATTAGGCCATAGTACGATAACAGGGAGTCAGAGCAGATCTACCTAATACATAGAAACAAACATAGGAAGGCTGCCAAAATGAGCAAAGAAACATGGCCCCAATGAACAAACAGGTCAAAGATCTAAAAACAACTAAACAAAATGTAGATATGCAATCTACCAGATGCAGACTTCAAAACACTGATTATAAGGATGCTCAAGAAATTTATTGAGGACCTCAACAGCAAAAAAACACGAGGATATATTAATTGAAACAAAGAGCAATTTACAGGGAAACCACAAAAGAGTGGATGAAGCTGACAACCAACTCAATGATTTGGAACAGAAGGAAGCAAAACACACCCATCACAACAACATGATGACAAAGGAATCCAAAGAAATGAGGACAGTGTAAGGAGCCTCTAGGACAACTTCAAGAATTCTAAAATTTGAATCATAGGGGTGTCAGAAAGGGAATAGAAAGGGCAAGAAATTGGAAATCTATTTGAAAAAATAATGAAAGAAAACATACCTAATTTGGTGAGGGAAACAGACATGCAAGTCTAAGAATCAGAGAGTCCCAAACAAGGTAGAAGCAAAGAGGACCATTTCAAGACACATCCTATATTGAAACACAAAAGGTTACAGATAAAGAGAGAATCTTAAAAGCAGCAAGAGAACAGCAGTTAAGTTACCTACAGGGGAGTTCCCATAAGACTTTCAGCTGGTTTCTCGAAAGAAACTATGCATGCTACATGGGGTTGGAAGAAATAAAGTCATGAGAAGCAAGGAACTACAGCCACGATTGCTCTACCCAGCAAAGATGTCATTTAGAAATGAGGGGCAGATAAAGAGCTTCCCAGAGAAGAAAAATTAAAGAACTTCATCATCACCAGGCCATTATTGTATGAAATGTTAAAGGGATTTAAGAAAAAGATCGAAACTATGAACAATAAAAAAGCAAAAAATACATATCAATCAATAATTGAATCTAAAAAACTAACTGAATAGCCCTGGCTAATATGGTATGGCTCAGTGGATTGAGTGCCGGCCTGCAAATCAAGGGGTCGCCAGTTGGATTCCTGGTGGGGCGAATGCTTGGATTGCAGCCTGTATCCCCAGTGGGGGGTACAAATAGGTAGTTACAGAATAACCACGGGGACGTAAAGTACAGTATACGAAAGCATAGCCAAAGAACCTTTAAGAATGACTCATGGCCCTGGCTGGTGTGGCTCAGTGGATTGAGTGCTGGTCTGTGAGTCAAAGGGTTGCTGGTTCGATTCCCAGTCAGGGCACATGCCTGGGTTGCAGGCCAGGTGGCAACCACACATTGTGTTTCTCTCCCTCCCTTCCTCTCTCTCTAAAAAGAAATAAAATCTTTAAAAAAAAAAAGAATGACTCATGGACATGATAATGGTGTAGGATAGCCTGAGAGAGCACTGCTACAGGATGGAAGGTAGAAAGGGAAAAAACTGGGCCAATTGTAATAGCATATTCAATAAAACATAATCTTAAAAAATAACATAAATACTCTTGTGACCTGATATTCAGTTAGAGAGGGCAACTGTCCTCACCGACAGAGACCAGGTTCCTGAGGTTCTCCAGGGTCACTTCTCGGTACAGCATCCTTTGAGACGGGTCCAGCAGCCCCAGCTGCTCCTCTGTGAAGACCACAGCCACGTCCTTGAATGTCACGGCCTCCTAAAACACCAAACACAGTCACCTCATTCTCAACCAGCCTCCTCTGGGATAGAAGCAGCACTGTGGGATCAGGGAGGACAGGTGGGAATTACTCTGGATCATGAGGGCCTTCAGTCTCCCTTACGTAGTTTCCTCCTATCCTCAGTCCAGCATCTCAATTTCACACACTAATTTTCCATATTCCCATCAAAACATGCAATTAAAAAATAATTGCTGTTAACTTCACTTGCTGTCATTTGTGGGTGAAATTTCTACAGTAAGCACCCTGGAACTGTAACTCTTCAATCATGGGAAATACACATTTTACAAGTGGAATAATACTACCAAATTATTCGAGAATCGTGAGGTCAATTTTCTCCCAACAGGGTCTGGTACTTTGATTCCCTCCTTTCTCACTCATGCATTCGCTGAGCCTGGATACTGTCACTTTCTTCAAATTTGACAAACCAACAGGTCACCTTTCCTCAGGAGCTATGACATTGATCCTCTGTGCTCTCAAGGCACATGCTACCTCCCTGACACATAATGACAGCATTACAAGTGTCAAGGTGAACAGATTTTCATGCCACAATACTTCACTTTAAATCCCAAAGCTGTGCGCCCCTCCCAAGCTGCATGATCCTAGACCAAAACACCCCTTCATCTATTTCCTCACCTCTGCCATGCTGCTCATAACAGAAAATTCTTATACAGACCAATGAAAAAATCGACATAAACTTCCTACAACTGGCCTGTCCAATTCAGAAGCCAGTACTCACACCTGGCTATGTAAATAGAAGCTGAAAATTACGGAAAATTTGAAATTCTCTCCCACAGTTGCAGTAGAACATTTCCAATGCCCAAGAGCCACATGTGGCCTGTGGCTACCACGTCAGACAGCA